>JAPDSC010044701.1:0-47954 GCA_026290005.1 Latrodectus geometricus
GTAGTTATAAATTATGAATGCAAGTTTTTCTTTTATTTGCAATTTATGTCTAAAAGAAAGTTGGAACTTTATTTGATATTCTTCAACAATTCATAATGTTCATAGGCACAAAGACTAAGCTGATATTTGATCAGCTAACACTCTAGTCTTCAGCTTAGTGATTCATTGTTTAGCTACCAACCTTGCTAAATAATGAATCACTAAACTGAAGAATAGAGACTAAACTGAAACCTTGGGTATAATTGTTGGTTCTGACAGATCCTATTGAAATTGTAGATCCTTATCTTAGAAATATTTTTATGCTTATTTAAATTTCTATTCATGTTTAATCAGAATATCTTAACTCTTCCCAAATTTAAAACTAATAATTCTAATAGCATGAATTATGAAAGTAAGCTTTCATTTCTAAATTTTTGCAAATTTTGTGTGAATGAAGGTCTAGTTATTTGATATTCTTAACTGTCCTAAAATATCTTTTAGAAACAAAAACTGAACTCCAATTGAATAATTAGCACTCTGGTTTTCAATTCAGCATCTCATGGTGTTGATTTTTCACTTCAGCAGTGAATGTCTATACTGGTCTGGAATCCAAGTTAAGCTGTAGGTCCTAATTGATTCAGTGCTGATGTGCAAAAATACTATAGCAATAACCATTCAAACCAAACTTGTTCAAATAATAACTAGGATAAAATTAGTTATTCTTTACTCATAGGTATAGTCTTACAAATAATCACAATGAATCCAGGAATTATCAGTGAATCTAATTATTTATCAGAAAAATTATATTATGTGTGGGGAAATATTTCATTTGTTATTGTAAATAATTCATTAAAAATTAACACATTTTAAAATTATTTCGTAGTCCTAGAAAAACGTCGAACAATTTAGTTTTAGATTTTAAGTTATAGAACCATCTGTATGCTTTCAAAATTATATTCAAAACTATTTAATCTTGTTAACCATAGAACGGATTATTTTTCTTTTAATTTGCTGTAAAATAGACAAAATTGTTGTCACTTACATCTTTATTTTTGCTATTTTTCTGTGGTCAAGCATTTGTTCAATACAGGTTTTTTTAAAACAATTTAATGGTGAAAAATCTAAAACTGTGATAAAGTTATCATTTATGTCATATTCAAAAAATTAGTTATGTTAATAATATGGTAGCTGTGCGAAATTAAAGATATATTTAATTTTGCTGTCCAAGCAAAACTATCAAATTACATTTAAAGAAATAAAAGTATAAAAAATTATTCCTCATTATATGTTCAAAAGTCAGTGCTCTGCTAAAAGAAATTGGTGAACTTGAAACATCTGTGATATATCATCCCAAAAAATTGAAATAGAGATACAAATTAGCATTGATTACAAAGTTAATGGGTATTGTCATAGATTCGCAGAAAAGTAAATATTAGTTTTTATTATGTACTAAAATAATATAATTAAATAAAGGGATTACTCTGGAATATGAATATAATAGTTTGAATAGTTTAGAGAAGTTTGTCGAAGTAAATGGAAAAATAAACTTATTATTGTATATTAATCTGGAATAAAAAAAACCATTCTCTAATTGAAAATTTTTGTGAGCAATAATGACATCAATTATACTTTTCATTTTTTTTTATCTTTCTTTAAATGTCCTGATTTTAACATTGTTTATTCATCTTTTAACTTCACAATAAGTTAGAAGAAAGCTGTCTAAACAAATTTAAAGACTGAAAATATCTGTTATTATATAAATTGTTTCATTTAAGTACTAGTACTTAAATTTTTATTTTAATTAAATTATTTCTACTGTAGCTGTAAGCTCATGTATATTTTTTAAAAAGATTATTAATAATTTTAAATCTAGTTAAAATAAGAATAATGATATTAAATTTTATAAATATCTATCATTATCATCATTTTACAATACAATCGAATATTATACAGTCATAATTACAGATATATTTAGTCAAAAATAACATATCAACTCAACATATATAAGTATCGGTATCTCCCGAGAAAATTTTGACGATTGAAAGCTTTTTGAAATCCTAGGAACGTATTTAAGAATCTGCAAACTTTAAAGATCAATACGTTTTTTTTACAGCTTCTGAGTTGACTATATTAAACTTTGTCAGAGAGTTTGAAATACTATACATGTATATTTATAAATTATGCTTCATATTTTTGACTAGAAAAGTTTAGTTGTACCTTATGATATCTTTGTCAGAATTATTTAAACAAAATTTTTGAATTTTCAATATTTTAATTTTCTAGGCAACATCCAAAATGAACTTTTTTACTCTAAAAATGAATGCATCAAATTTTTACTGTAACTTGAGGATATTTAGTAGAAATGTGTTGAATCTTAATTCAATTCATTTATTCTGTATTGTAAAAAATGTAAATCCCAGTGCTCTTTTTTTTAATTTTTTTAAAATTTTATTTTATTGTATTTTATTTTTGTAAACATTGACTCTTGCTACATACAATGTTCTTCCCTAGGAAATTTTTTTTATAAAGACAAAATTTATTAGGCTCTTTATAAAAGCAGAATGTATTTAAGAAAAACTCAAAATGTAATTTATTCTAAATTGTATTTAATATAAAGAATGAGTTGATGAATAAAGTCTTGTATTACTTTGTACTTTATTGATTTTTATTTTAAAATTTGAGAATATTTTATGTATTTTAAATGAAACAAATATGAAGTTAGGTAAAATGAACAGTTTTGTATTAGTAAATAAGGAAAAATTAAATTATCAGATTTTAAAGGTAATATGCATTGATTTTATAGGATTAAAGTGTGTGAAAAAGTGTAAAAAGTTAATATTATTATGAAAAAGGGGGAAAAAAAACAATTGCTGTATTTTTCCTGTGTACAATCTGGGTATTATGTGTGAAAGTTTCGAATTTCATTGTGCATATTATCTGCTGCAAATAATCTGATAAAAAAAATTCTCTATTAGAAAAGCTTACATTAAAATTTTGTAAGAAACGCTGTTTATGTTGTATAAAATAAATAACAGATGTCACCATGATTCAGCTGACTTATTTCGGCTGTAATCAATTTTGCCTTGTTACCTTCAAGAACAAATTCAGTTCCTTAAAAAGATATTACAGTTGCAATTGGCCATCATCATTTATTTCATCTTGATCTGAGCTGTTTTGTACTCAAAATATTCATGTTCATGTATTGCCATGTGGAAATGAAAGCATAGAATTGCATAGATTTTAAACTAAAAGCTTTAGTGAAGGCAAATAAAAAATGGCAACAAACATTGTGATGGGAAAAACAGGTTGCGCAGTACAAAAGAAAAAATGTATCTAATGTGCTGTTTGAAAATAATTCATTTCTTCAATTGAGGAAACAAATATATCTTATTTTAAAAATGTCTAACCTCGTTTTATAAGTTATTAAAACTAAAAATCGACAAGTTACTGAAATCTTTTCAGAAATTTTACCCTTGATTGATCTGGCACTTTCATCTCAGTTTATTGCTCTTAGAGATTAGGTGGATCGAATCAGATGAACAGAGAAAATATTAAAAACGATTTCTGTTTTTAATCATGTTTTGTAATTTTTCCTTTATGTGACACCGTATTATTAGCAGAGTATATTTTTGATTATTCTCCCCCAAAAAAATTAGTGTTGATTATATTCTGCTATAGATTATGCAATAACTTTTTTTTCTTTTACCTGAAAAAATATCTTGTGGATAATGTGTTGCTGCGGATTATATACAGGAAAATATGGTACTTATTAAGTGTAGTGAATACTGCGCCTTACCATGTAATTCATGTACTAATCATTAAGAAACTGCTTTTAATTTACATGAAAATGAACATGTTATGTTACGTTGATATTTTATAAAAAGCAATCATATGTTATATAGATAATTTGATTCTCACTATTAGTATTTGATATATTTTACTATCCTTAGTTAATAACAGAAATTGATGCTCTGATTAATGATAATAATAAATCTGTAACTTCAAAAGTAAAATTAAAAACTTTTCTAGAATCAAAGAAATTACAAATTTCAACAATTACAATTTTAAAACACATTCAAGTATTTCAAAATTTTACGAGGAGTTGATTTTGTTTACTAAATGATAAATAAATATAATGATTAAAGACTGACTTTTATATAAGTACTATAATATGCATTTCAAGAGCTTTATTCTTAATAAATTGAACTTGCACACATACACATGCATTATATTATGTATGCATATAGATTATGCATAAGTCGTAGTTTATATAAACTAAACTACGGAATTGTTACCCAAGCCTTGAACTTTTTATAAGAAATTTGAAAATGGTACTTAGCTATTTTTAATTATTTTTCAGTATTTATTACAAATTTACTTGCTTTAGAATTTACTCTTATTTATATTGCGGTATTAATCTATTTCATCTTTGGTTGCATTCAAATCTGTTTACATTTCAATGTTTACTACTTATCTTTAATTTTCAATTTTATCTTATTTTAGAGTGTCATTGCAAAATTTTTTTATGCTTCTTTTGAGTCATTGGCAGAAAAACTACATTTATACCACTGTAGTCAATCCTCCCTCTTGAAAATATTTCCATTTGTATTTACTCTTATTGCTTTCTATTTGTGTACTTTAATGTTTGAGTTTGTTATACAGATCTTATTACTTTTTGTATAAATTCACCCATACATTTCTTTTTGCTTTTTTGTATAGTTTATTTGAAATTTTATTTACATGTTACTCTTTTAGGAGTCCATAGGACATCAGGAAGAGCAGTTGCCATTAAAGTAATTGATAAAATGAGATTTCCAACCAAACAAGAAGCTCAATTGAAAAATGAAGTGTCTATCTTACAGAATATTCATCATCCAGGAGTTGTTAATTTAGAGAAGATGTTTGAAACTGTTGAAAGGGTATAAATATTAGCTATTGTGTATTTTGAATACAGTTTGGAAAGGGAGAAGGAATATGATTTTATATAAAAATATTTATTATAAAACCTAAATTCAGAATTAGTGGTGTGTATATATATATATATATATATTAAAATAGTTTTAAGAGCTTTTATGGTTATGAAGTAGTCTTACGTATAACTTGAATTTAATCTCTTTTTATTATATCTTTAAGATAATTGATTTTTAATATAAAATAAATATAATGTACTCTTATCTTTAAAACTGAATGGTTAGGGCTCTACTTTAGGTCAACAATTTGGGTTTGAATTCCACCTTCAGCTTAGGTGGTTCAGAATTTACTTTGCAATCCTGTTGTAATTAGCCCTTGTGTATAAAATATGACCATTGAGTGACCAACAAACCAAACCAAACCAAATCCTTCTCTTTAAAGGGAAGAATTTTTAATGCCATATTCTGGTTATATGCTGTCTACTGTTAATATTTGCATCAGAGAGTCTTACAGGCCAATTGATGCTTTTACAGTTTTATAGTTTTTATTTATTATATCAAGCATTTAATTTGTATAATCTTTAAAATTACATCCCTATGCCAACATTACATAGTGAAAAAGATAGCTTTTGGAAAAAAAATTGTTCAGGCAATTCTTTTTTAGTTAATAACTTACACTGTTTTGTACATGTATTAGTAACTTTTATAAAAGTTAATTATATACTGTTTTTTATTGAGTCAAATACTTTAAGAGATATATTAGAGAATTTCCTTTCTATTTTTCCTATTTATCTTTACAAAAATAAAAGAAAAATGTAAAGGAAATTTTTTTTATATTAATTTATTGTTTAAGAGTGTGTGGCTTCACACATGAAAATAGTCATTTGAAGTGGTGTATTTTAGAATTCTTGTATCCTAATTACATTTTTAATGCGTTAAACATTTTATTTTTTGTAATTTGATTTTTGAATTTAAATTAAAATTTTTCCTCTTGTGAGCAAAATTATTTATTTGCTTGATAATTTTATTATGTTTTATGAATGAAATATTTTATTTATAAAATATTTATTGCTATGATTTTGAAGATTATCTGGAATTACATTCACTCATTTGATTTGACTTAACTGTATGTGACTTTGACTTAGATATTATAATAAAACTTTAATTTTTACGCTATTGATAAAAAAGTCTCCAGAAGTCTGATATTTTTGATTTCAAAATCTGAAAAGATCATTTTTTCTCTCCTCATTCTGATGTTTTTTCCTTGTCTCACTTTAATTTTAATTAAACTTCTTGCTTAATTATTTTTGTAATAATTCTGTTAAATTGTTAAAATTGTTTTGAACATTAAAACATAATCTGTTCAGTGTTAAAAATGTTGAGGACAGTCTTAAGAAGCTTGATTTAGTGTAAAGTAAGGGTAGAATTCTGTCTTCTGAAAATAGATTATATTCGAAATATTAAAAATAATCTGAGTGTTATATAGTTAGAGTTATATATTTGACAACATTTTTAAATTTATCATATTAACATTTTAAAATTAATTTTAAAATCATTAATATAACTATCTGTTTTAATAATTAATTAATAATGGCATTTAATAATTATTACTAATATTAATTACATTTTTAAAAGCTTTTTCATCTATAGTAATTTTGAAAAATACTCTTATGCATTTAAATTTATTATCTTTATTTGCAAAATCAAAGTAAATTAGAAATCCCACCTTGGCCTTAGATGTTTGTAGTGGTTTGGAATTCATGTTGAACAGATAGCCTTGATCTACTTAGCCCTTGCCTGAAAAGATAACTTGAGAACAAACTCAAGTAAATTAGTTCTTTGAATCTAAAATTTTAGAAAATACTTATCTATTGTGTAAGAATAAATTTAATTTAAAAATTATTTAAAATACACATTGATAAATATTTACAATATTTTAAATCTTCATTAATGATTTTAATGCATATTAATATTTCGATACTGATGGTAAAGCTAACATTTTTAATGTTATCATTTCTGTTTTAAAGATATTTGTAGTTATGGAAAAATTAAAAGGAGATATGTTAGAAATGATTCTTTCAAGCGAGAAGGGAAGACTTTCTGAGAGGATTACGAAATTCTTAATTTACCAGGTAAATTTTTATATGGGCATTTTAAGAATAATTCAATGATATTTTATGTATTTACTAATAAGTGTTATGATTTTTAGATATTAATGGCTTTGAAGCATTTACATTTAAAATGTATTGTCCACTGTGATTTGAAGCCAGAAAATGTACTTCTTTCTTCTGATTCAGATTTCCCCCAGGTTCGTTTAATGAAAGTTTTAAAAAAAGATTTATTTGTTGTATGCATTGAAATAATTTTTTTGGATAAAATAAGCGTTTTAATTCCATTAATAAATTTGGGTGAATTTTTGTTCTTGTAAATATTTGCTTTAATGAGTATTGTTATATATATTAAAACTAATGTGTACTTCATATTTTTATCATTGTAAAAAATATTTATTTCTTGATATTTTTGCAATTTAAAATATTTTTTTTAATTTTTATAATTTACCACTTTTACTATCAGAAATAGTTAGATCAAATTCTTAGACATTTGAATTAAAATATGCTAACTTTTATAGAATATTTTATAAAAAATTTGCATATTTACTGAATCACTCATAAAGGAATATTCTTATACTTAGAAGCTTTTCTTAGTGTATTACATCAACTACTTTGAAATGAATATTTTTATGAAAATAGATATGTGAATAATTTTATTACTTTGTTTATTTTATATTTTTAGATTATATATAAATTTGTGATATTGTTAAAATTTGAAAATTTTTAATTTAATTTTATTTTAAATTTATTTTATTTCAAAACATAATGGGTACAAATTTTTAAATTAGTATTTCCAAAATCAATGTGACACAGAAGAAAATTTTTTTTATCAGTACGCCAATTTTTTTTCTTGGAATTTTTTCTTTTAATAGACTAATCATTTATCTACTAAGTAGTACAAACATCTATGTAATTATTGTATTTCAATTTTCATACATGTGATAATACATATTCATTGAAAATAGGTTAAATTGTGTGATTTTGGATTTGCCAGGATCATTGGTGAAAAATCTTTTAGACGTTCAGTAGTGGGTACTCCTGCTTACTTAGGTATTCAATTTTGAGTATTATATGAATTATTTAACATGTGTATGTTTCATTTAAGAATTTTTATTATTCATTTCTTATTTCTTTTGAAAAGTAATTTGATATTGGTTAATTTGTAAAGTAGTTATTATGATTTAGATTTTTTGAGGTTAATTTTATATATAATATTTCTTACAAAAATATTTTAAATTTAGGTTTTTAAAATAAAAATCATAGGATTTCTATTTAGATAATTCTTGAGACATGCAAAAGTAATAATATCATTATTTTCTATTGCATTTGCTCAAAATTTGGAATAAAGCTTTAGGTAAGTAATTTGCTGTTGTAATTTGTCTATATATTTACAAGTAAGATGTTTACAATAAATACTTTATTACATGTTAAAATTTTATATACTATTGCATGTACATTATTACTTGCTTCATTTATTACAGTTTATTTTATAAATATATTGTGCATTTTTTCCTGATTTTCTCCTTCCCTCAAGGTGCTTACTTGTTTTAAGTAAACTTGGGTGTCACAATCCTAAAATATTCCAGTGAATCTGTCCTGTTCTTTCTTCTCCTATTCTTTGTCTTTTCTTCCTTATGGTGGTTGCCTTGTAGAAGGTTGAGAGCTTTCCTTCAGTTATTATATTCACCTTGTTGCTATTAGCTTCTCTTAGTGGCTTAGTCATTCATGCTGTTTGCCATGCTTTCCTAATAATTGAGGCCCCCAGAGACCAAGGACATTACTTTGGCCTTTGTTTCAGGCAAATGGGTATGTTGTGGTCTTCAGCACATTAATTGCCTAACATGGATCAAGTGCTCATATATATATATCTGCTGAGTGATTCGTTAATGGTGAAGGTCACTTCAGGCATGTATCAAAAACGTGTAGGACCCAGAACTGATGCAGTTATTCTGCATCCTCTTGTAGGACTCCATGGTGGGTGGCTTATTTAGGCTTTGAAATAATCAATTTTTGTAATGGAGTGTACTTCTACTACTTTCTTCTCTCTAAAGCAACAAATGGTTTTGTGACCCGAAATATTTTGTCATTAAAAAAGCAAAGGAAATTTTGATAATGTTTCTCCATTCTTAATTAATGAGAGTCTTAATACAGTTAGTAATGAAAAAAATGTTTGCAAGATGAAATCAATTGATCTCTTGAAGTATTATCAGCTTAACAGGTAGAAAACATAGTAAAACTGAAATCTCTTGGTAATATTTATACTACAATATCTGTCCATAGTAGGTCAAATTCTATGTGGAGAGTAGTTTTGGCTGCTGATTTGTTTAATGTTTCAGAGGAAATTTGGATAATCTTGCGGACAAAAAATGTCTTGCACAGCATATTACAATAATGAAAACTAAACACCTCATACTCACATCTTCGACTCTTACACTATCTCAATTTCCAAATTTAAGTGTAGTATCCAAATATAGATAGCTAGGTGATTGATATGAGTTATTTCTTTTAAAGATTTTGGGATTGTTGATATCTATTGTATTGTTGAAAAATAACTTTTCAATGCAATCAGCTGATTTTTTGCTTATAATTATAAAATTGCTGTTTTAATTAATCTCATTGTCCTTTGTTATCTTCCCAAAAAACTTCGGCATTTACTGTGTGAAAAATATATTCACATTTGTTTTTTAGTAACTTCTTTCTTTTGAAACAGTTTAATTTAAGCATCAATTTGCTATTTGAATTAATTATTGCTGGAGGAAGGTTCTATACTTTTGGAAGTCTGACAAATATTTGTGAAAGATTCAAATGGAGAAGGTAGTAATTGAGTGTGCTCTCTTCTATTTCTATCTTTATCTCTTTATCAGAATGACCAAACTACCATTGCTTTCAAAATGAAAACATTAATTAAGAAGTTATCATAGCTTGTATTCTTGAATTTATGTATTCCTTTATGTTTAAATTTAGGATAAACTAATTATGTGCAAAAAGGCGTAATAGAAGTATACCCAATTTTTAACCCTATTTTTTTTTATTAATTTAAAAATTGTTGCAACACAAGCATTATTCAGTAAATTCAATTTAGATTTAACTTCATTCAGATCCAGATTATTATCTTTTCCTGCATATCAATCTGAAACTTAAAAAAAGCAGTCAAATATTTAGAAAATTCTTATTTTCTAACTTCTTACAAAACAGATATTACAGTATACTGAATAAAAATGATGTAGCATCCATTGTTTTTATTCAGTATACTGTTCATTCAGATACTGTTATTCAATATACTGTTTCATTCAGATAAACTTTTTGACAAGTTGCCTTTCAGTTCAACTGTTAATAAGTTAGACTCCCTTCAAGTATGGATTTTATCGTGATTCAGAAACATTCCATTTGAGGTGTGGATGTTTATCCTGTTTGCGGATTATATACAGGAAAATACAGTAAATTAATTTAAATATAAAATTTTTCAATGCATGCTGATTTCTAAGTTCTTTTGCCAATTTTAATTTTTTAAACATTTAGAATAGTTTTTATAAGAGAACAGTATAGAAATGAAAATAGTCTGAAAAATTCTATATTAAAATTTATTGATTCTAAAGTTCATGATTTCTTTAACACACATTTACTATTTCAAATCTCTTTGGCTAAAGTTATTGAGAGAACTGGAGCATATCTTGATTATGTAAAAAACTTTTGAAAAAAAGTTATTTATTATTTATTCACTTAAAAATTGCATATTTCATTTGCAACTAACTGATATAAGTTTTTTAATTATAATTTTTATAGACTTATTACTGTGAGTATAAATTAAAAATAATGGAGTTCAGTTGTTTAAGGAATAATAGATTCTAATTTTAATTCTTTATTAAATTAAATCAGTAAAAAGATTCTTTTTTCTGTGCAAAAATAGGCAAATGTGTGATTTTAAACGTTTGAATAATCAATCATTTTGGCAAACTTAATATAAAAGATTTACTAGAAATTTTATAAATTTGATTTCTTTTTTCTCTATAAATTACAGATTTGTATTAATTTTAATCTTATTCTCTTGAACTAGTTTCAACTATTCAAGGTATACTGCAGTGATTTTTTTTTTTTTTTTTTTTTGTAGAAGAATAAATTTGTAGGAAATAGTTCATTGTGATTTTACATGTTTATATCATACTCTTTTTTTAGCTCCTGAGGTGCTGAAGAACAAAGGATATAATAGATCTTTAGACATGTGGTCTGTTGGTGTTATTGTATATGTGAGGTAAATTTTAATCTAATTATATCATTTGTATTATTTATTACATTTCCCATGTTTGTAAGTTTTTTCTACTTTTATTTTATTGAGCCTGATAAAAGTAATAAACATTGGAAACCATGTTTAATTTGATTGTCATTCTTATTATAAATTCATCAAACTTTCAAATACATGCTTGTTATTTTAATTTAAAATTGAGATGAATGTGTAAATTGGCATTTTCTTTTATTTCAATATTTAGAAATTTATTGCCTTTTGTACATTTTTATATAAATTATAAATTTGTTTTATAGCTCTTAAATGACATTTTTACACATAAATGAGAAGTTATTAAATTATAATGCTAAAATTTGATTAACTAATACTTTTAGGTACCTTTTTAATTATATTGATTTCATCATTAATACTATAAAACTACCTTTGTTGAAAATGTTTGTATTAATGATCAAAACATACCTTTAAATGGTAAAAACGAATATGATTTAGAGATAAATATTTCTATAAATCTCTTATTTTTATTGTCTGTAGTTTATAAAATTAAAGTTTTATTATAAGGTTTTTTCAAACCTCTACTGAAATAAAATTATTATTAAAAATGAAAAGATCATATAGTATAATATGTATATAGAATTCATAATCTGTGTAAAAATATTTTTAATATTAAATCCATAAGCTTTTTGTTTTTATTATGTGTCACTATATAATAAAATTAATTAATTTCATTTTTGTTTTATGGGAAGACATTTAAAGCTGGTAATTTTTTTGCTCTGCTAGTAATTACTTATTTTACATTTTAAGATGCAGTCATTCTCATTTTCTGCCCAAAATATTTAATTTTGTTCTATCAACTTGAATTGCCAAAAACAATTTCCTTATAATTTTGTACCATAATCAATTAAAATTAATTTTTGAGATGCCCTATTCAAGTTTCTACTCCTTTCTCATTTATAATACTTAACCTTATCAATATAACATTCTTCATTTAGATATTACCGTCATATACTATGAGATGGAACCTTTTTAATTAAGCCCATTTGGTACATTTGAAGCAGCAAAATTCTTAATTCAGCTCAGTCCCTGAAAACTTAATGACTATGTAGGAATATTTAAACTTTGTAGTTGCATTTATTTAAAAAATTTTTTTTAAGCTTTTCATCATTATTTTTAAATGAATATTTCATTTATTATAATTGGTTTTTATTTTTGATCTCTGTTTTTGTGATCATTGTTTATGAAAATATTTTGTCACAATTTATTGTAATACTTTATATTTATACTACTAATGTTAATTTGTGTCTTATTTATGTAGTTTTTAATAAATATTAACTTTTGTGAAAAATTTTAAGAATATGAATAAATTATATTGATTTTTTTTTTTTTGCATTGTATAATAAGGAGTTGTGCACACATTTTAATTTATTCTTTTTTTTTTTCAAAGCTTAAGTGGAACATTTCCTTTTAATGAAGAAGAGGATATCAATGATCAAATTCAGAATGCTGCATTTATGTATCCACCTAATCCTTGGAAGGAAATCTCCCCAGAAGGTTATAAATTGATATATTAAGTATTTTTTACACTATTGAGAGAGAGATGTAATTGTTATTCATGAAATCTATTTAGTGAAAATTACAATCAAATGAATGAGTAGAAGTAACTATCTAATCTACTTAGTGAAAATTACAATCTAATGAATGAGTAGAAGTAACTTTTCATTTGATGAATGACTATTTAAGAAAATAAATACATGATTTCTTTTGTTTAATTTTTGTGAATGGGTTATTTTTGATTATGTCAAAAACTCTGAATTCTGTGAGCTCCAATAAAGAAATTATTTAATTTATAAATCTTGAAAATAAATCAATGATCTAGAAATGGTAAGAGTCCTAATGTGTGTGGATATGACAGTATGCTTAATACTACTCAATCACTTATAATTTTAAGGATTAATTTAAATTATGATTATGAATGCTTTCCAATTATATTTTGATTCAGTTATAAGATTTTGATATAAACTGATACTGTATTTCAAATTTTATCTAATTATTTATTAAACACGATAATTATTCATTCTGTTTAGTACAAATAATCAGAAATTTTTCTTATAAATTTTTGTTAATTTACACAAATTTCAATGAATTTAGTTTTTTTAAGTTATTCTTTTTGTTTTTCAAATCCTTTTGTATTTATTGTTTGCAGCAATTGATTTAATTAGCAATCTTTTACAAGTGAAGACTCGTAAACGCTTTACAGTTGACAAGTCTTTATCTCACACTTGGTTACAGGTAATTATTATATTAACTTCATTCCATTTCACTTAACTTAGGCTACTTGACTAAAAAATTTTTTTTTTCTTTTTTACAGGATTACCAAACATGGTGTGATCTTCGCAGGCTTGAATATGAGGTTGGATCACGATACTTAACCCATCAATCAGATGATGCACGATGGGAAGCTTACCGCAAACTGCATAACCTTGAACAACCACCTCCAGTTCCTCAGGATGATGAAAACTTGATGACTTTTGATACTCCCTTAGAACCTACAAGAAACTGTTCTGGAATATTTGCTAGAGTTCGATTATAAAAAAGATAACACATTTCTTACATTATACATTCCAAACTGTCTTACTCTGGAAAGCGTTTTACAATTTTCAAAAAAAGGGCAGCTTTAAATTAATTTTACCATTGTTGAAATCATTTACATTTGTTGAACTGTCTTTTATAAATGAAATGTTTGTTGGTAATGTTTTTTATTGTATCATGCCAGATCTGCATGTGCCAATTTTAGGTGACTGCTATTCATTGAGGAAATAATTTTGTATAAATAATATATAACTGTGCTTTGAAGCCTGGCACAAATGAAGTGTAGCTGTTAGTTTACACAATACCAGGATGTATGTACTTGAATTTTGTACTTGTGACTAATATAAAAGGAAATATTTTGTATCTAAGAATATTAAATATTTATTATTTTTAATTGTGTATTGTTTTATTCTTATTTTTTTAAACTTTGTGTTAAAGGAAACACCATACAATTAAGTCTAGAATTGGAAATAATAGACATTTTAAAAATATTGAAGTTTACTGAAAATTTCAAATAAGTTATTTCATTGCAATAAACAATACTAATCAAAAGCATAAAAATTATTACAGAATGTTAATCATGCAATACAAAGAAATAAATTCTAGGAAAATTTGACATGGAGTTCGATTGTTGTATTGTAAATAACCAAAGCTATCTTTGTGTTCAAGTAAGAATATTCCAGATATCTACATTAAAAGAAAATTATCTTGCCAGGGTTAGAATATAATCTTACTATATGCAACCTAGTATTAAAATGTTCTCTTAAGACATTTTTACATGACTGCATCATTGCTTCTGTCATTAATTATGTGGTGTTATATATTATGACAAAATATATAATAAAATACAGTCAATATATGTTTTGTGTAACAGGCAATTAAGTGTCATGTCAAAGTATAACTAATAGACAATAAAATACTCAGTTGGAGTACCAAAAAGAAAAGATAAGAGTTCGTATACTGATTTCACTTTTTTATATCTTATGTTGGTAAAACAATCCTTTAAATTATTTAATGCTAAAAAGAATTATTGTTAAATTAAATGGTCTTTATGAGAATGCCTTGAATATACAAATTTTGTGGAATGTAAAGTAAATGAGGAAAAATTGGGTGAAAATAGGTGGATTGGACTATATGTGAGTGTTTAGGTCTGGAATGGGTTTGTGGGTTGCTTTTCTGTCTCGTGATTACCTTCATTGAAGAGAGATCAGGGTTTAAACAAATATATTAGGTATGTGGTTCATAAAATTAACGCTGGTGATCATCCCAAAATGTCTTGGCAGTCCACCAGTTGATCATAGTTCCCTTATTACACACTCCTGGTTTAAGTAAATATGTGCAAAATCCTTATCAAAATTATTGGCTGTATGCAGTCAATATTAATTTTACTAATGCTGATTATTCAAACTGCTTATGGGGATAACTAGCAAAACTAGTGGCTATATATATATATATATATATATATATATATATATATATATGAACTTCCTTTCAGGCATATTTGAAAATGTTCCATTGAAGTGATATAATGCTAGGCATATGTCTTTAAAATTTTGAACAGTTTTTGTAATAGTCATGATTATGAACTATTTTTGTATGCTTAAAATAAAGTATTTTATATTTTCTGAATTATATCTCTTTAAATTTGGGGGTAATATTAAATAATTGTTGCTTCAGTAAAACTTTATTTTCTGTCCTACAAGTTTTTTTGTAAAATTTTTGACATTATGTTAGCAATATTTCTGTAAAAATCCAATCCTTTGGTTGATTAAACTTCCGGTTATAGAACTTTACAACATAAAAATTTTCATATCTAGGATAATTTACTATAAAGGACTAAATAAATATTATTATCCAACTAGTTGTTAGAATGTCATTTTCAATATTGAATCTAAGAAAGTTGCATCAAAATAGGACCCAACATAGTTTTGATTATGATTAGAAGTCTTTTCTTTGAAAACATATTAGCAACATCAGCATAATGCAACCATTAAAACAAGTAATAAAAATAATTACATTATTTATAATCAATTTAATTCTGAATTAAAAAAATAGATATTTTTATCTGAATATTTTTCATTGAATTTATTATAACATCTAAGAATTAAATTTACTTAAATTGCCTTTTTTTAAAAAAAAATATCTACCAATATTTTAGCTATGGTTAATTCCATGGTGTAATATTTTAGCTTAGATAATTACATACTAAGAATTATTTGTCGTATTACTAGCAAAGTTTAATTTAACAAAATAGTTTGATTTTGAAATCTGAAGTATTACTAGTTTATTTAGTATTTAACTACACTTATTATGTAAAACATAGTTTATTTTAAATTACAAGAATAGTTTAAATTATAAAAATTATTTTCGATTCAGATATATTTTTAAATTACATTAACTATTGCTGCATACTTTTGAAAATTCTGGACTTGTCAAGAATGTCAAAAAAAGATTTTGGCATTTGGCCAGAAATATTGTCAGGTAATTTTATAAATATGCTATGCTTTGCTGAGTTAACTTCTTGAATACATAGTATGGTGAATGGCATAATGTGTAATTTCAGCAAAGTGCTTCATTAATAGGGAACTAAAGAAAATAAAAATTAGTTCTTGCTTAGCATGACAAATGAGAATTGAGTAAAGAAAAATATATGATGCTGCTAGGAAAATCAATACTTTTTTTTCTAGTCAAATATATTTCATTTTATCCAATTTTTCATGTAATTAAGTTTATCATTTATGCTGATCAATATATAACCTTGGAATTAACTATCATTTTTGGTTGATGCTGTAATAAACAAATTTTTTCATTGTATATATTAATTTAAAAATACAGATTGTCTTTAAAAGAAATTTGGCAATTTTAAATTTTATAACCTGCTTGCTGGAGTTTGTTTCCATTATTGTTGTTCATAAGACTTGTTTTAAAATATTAGAGTAAAATTAAACACATTTCAAAACACTTAAATTGTTTTCTATTATTATTTTTTTTAAATATAAATAAGAAATTTTCTAATTTCAATTCTGAAAAAAAAAATGAGTAGGTGAAATTATTTTTTATAATATGAAAAATGTTATTAGGAAAAACTGAGCAAAAATTCTTTTACCAATGTAAATCCTGTATATAATAATTTAATCTCAATAAGATAATAAAATTTCAAAACATTTTACTAATAGCTTTATGTACAGTATTATACAGCCTGAACAAACTAAGAAAACTCTAAAGTAAAATAATATATTATTACATTCCTATTAAAGTAAAAGATTATATATTAGGTCTTTGAAGAAACATGAAAATAGCTTCATTTATTATTAATAAACAAGCTTCATACATGTAAAAAGAGTAGTTGTAATAAACTCAATGACATGTCTATAATATATATATATATAGTACAGAAAAGTTCCTTTTATATACAAGCATTCTATTTCTGTTTAATGAAAAAACAAAAGCCCTTATAAATGCAATTTATTTATTCGAATTACCAAGTGCTATTTACTTTATTCCAACATTAAGAGATATCTTTGAGATAAGTATTCACACTACTTTCTAAGTGTATGCTAAGAATTTTTTAATTCACACCTAATGCAAGATTTAACATACATTCTTGAAATATTACTGCTTTTTATTAATATATTTTTTGAATTTCCTTATCAAAACAAACAAAATAGTAAAAATATCAATATTTCTGAATTTTTGTATTATTATAAGTTTGTTCAATTTCTTAATGATTAAACTGAAGTCAAACACTTATTCTGTGATAAAATAAATATATATATATATATATATGAATTTTATAATAATATTCCATTTTATTAAAATTTTATTTAGGTCACATTCATTATATAAGGTGAAGTTTTTAAGAATTATCAAGTGAATACTTCTGGTAACATTAAAATTTTTGCTTTCATAATTAAGATACATATTTAATTGTTGTGTAGTTTTGGTTTCAGCATAATTAAGAAAACTGCCAATCTTGCAACCTGAAGGTGATGTCTTGGACACACAACATGTCTTAGTTGCAATGCCCTTAGTGAAAAAATGCCTCTGAAGTTGGTAGACCAAGTTTGAGGTTATTCATTCTGGTTGACTTCTACACCTAAATTATCAATACTTACTATTAAGGTTATGATTGCATACCCACTCTTTGTAGTGCCAATAGGTTTGAATATAGCACAAATAGCAGGGAATCAAAAAAAAAAAAAAAAATCAGGACAAAATTATTCTTTTTGTTGGATTTTGTGCATTGATAACAGTAGTAGTTAATATTTGGCAACATGAAAATTATACAAAATTTTCCAAGGAGCAAATAAAATTGATCAAAAATCAATTAAAATATTATATAACACAAGGCCAATATAGCAATCACTGCGTGTATAGAAGCTATCAAATTGTTGACTATAAAATCATCAAAGTTCACCAAAAACAACTTATACTCTAGAAAATTGAATCATAAGTGCTCTTTTTATTAAACTAAAGAAGTTTTCATAACATTTTTATGGTTCACATGTTTAAATTATAGAAAATATACATATTAAACATAAACTAAAAGGATTAAAAATAGAAAGTACTTAGCAGATTATAGTAAAATCCATGCAAAATAATTTCAATATATTCTAAATGCACTAAAAAAAAAAAAAAAAAAAAAAAAATAAAAAAAAAAAATACAGTAATAAAAAACAATTTATTAACTTAATAAGAATTACACAGGACAATTAAATATGAAGACAAATGAATGACATTCATTGCTTGCTTTTTTCCCACTGCTCTGGTGTTAATGTTTTTTGTGTAAAAGCATGAATTTCTGGCATTTCTGCTTTCAAAACTTCATTCACCATTCTAAGAAAAAAATTACTAATTAATGAAGAGCAAATTTGATTTTATTAAAGATAAAAGAAAATGCTTGCATGTTTGTTCAACTTTTAAAAATAAAAAGTATGTATAAATGCTTATTTAATTCATACAAATTAAATAAGCAAATTAATTAGCTTATAAATTTAATAAGCTATTTTAATTCATTATAAATGACATCACTGTTACTTTCATTTGTTATAAGTATTTTTGATACATTCACTTTTATATGTTAAATAAAATCAAATGATTTGGAAAAGATTAATTAATATACAGTGATGAAGAACATATTAAATGCTATATAGTAAATAATACCAGAAATAGTGTTAATATATTTATTTATATTGAGAAAGGCATTATTAAATTTATATTTATTAGAATTTAATTATGGACTTTGAATTTTTAAGGTAAAAAATTATTCAAAGAGAGAACAAAATAAGAAAAAATTATGAATACCTCAATAAATAAATATTAACATGAATGCAATAAAAAAACTTGAAGTAATAAATTATTCCATGCTTAGTATTGTTTTGTTTGAGGAATTCATTAGTTTAGTTTCAGTAATACGTAATGGTTAAAAAAAACAGTATATAGAATTGGTTAGAATTTGTAAATCACTAAATGAGTCAAACAAGGCTATTAAACAAGACAGAGAGAAGCAAAAATTTCTTTGAATTAATTAAAAGTTTTTCCCTTTTAAAAGTGTACATAGCAATAAATGTAAAAAAGGAATTTCTTGCCTATGTCTTTGAAGTAGTGAAACTCCTTCAAATTTTTTGGAAACTATAACAGCATTGAATTTAGCCCCACATCCATCCGAAAAATCTTCCACTTTCTAAGACAGAAAAAAACTTTAAATTTTCAAAATAATGGAAATAAAATTATTTTAAAATACCTATCTAAAATTAAAAGCTTCTAATATTAAAATCAAACCACATCAACCATACGTAGTTTGATATGTATTTTTTGCTTATGTTCATATTGAACAAACAATTTCTAAAATTTCTATATGTAATTCCAGTCAAATTAAGATAAAATTAAACACTATCAGCTCAAATTATCAGAATAAAAATAATTTTATAAATATAATTTTTCTAAAGGAGAACAGTTCATAGCTTACCTTAAGTTTTAAGGGTAGTTATATAAAAATTTCCAGATACAATAGGAAAAGTTGGAAAAATATGTTATATTGATTAAAAGTTTTAATCTTTTCAGACATAAATAATAAATTTTGATTGTTTCTTTATGATTATTTTTTATACACAAGACGTAACTTAATCAATATTTATAGTTTAAAGTGATTTCAAATAACTGGTCACTCTATGTTAGCATCAAGATTAACTAAATTGAAGACTTTTTTAAAAGTTACTACTAAGCTCATTCCATTTCAAATGAATTATTATTAAGAATATTATTTATGATATTAATTAAATGTAAACGAGCAGTAATGTTTTATTACACTTCATTCAAAAGTTTATTTTTTAATAAATACTATAAATCAAGAGAAAAATTTTCATTGTTTCCTCATAAAATCCTACTATGGTATAGAAATAGAAAAATATATTTGCAATTTTGAAGTTGCTAGCTCTAATAATTTTGATGCAAACGTATAACAGTGGGCAGGAGTGTCCCTTTCAATATTACATAACACATTATACAATAAAATTTATGATCATTTATATAAAAAAAAACATTAATAATTTAAATTTATTCATCTTTGATATTTTAAATGACAGTGATAACATGTTTAAATATTGGTAAACTTTTGATTATAATCAAATTTAGATGATATGGTTATCACAGAGAATTCACAAAATTATGTAAAAAGGGAACAAATCTATACACATAACCAGTTGAACAATTTACTCAATAGCTAAGATAAGCATGTTTAATACTTGAGGAATAAAAAAATAACTATTTACAAGCCTAATTAAATTTTATTCCTCTCCCCCCCTAAAAAAATCAAATTCTAAATAATTTTAAATTTTCACACTTTTAAAAATAATTTTACATTATTTTGGGTCTTTTTCTGAAATTTAGACATTACAGGTAAATTAAAATATGGATAAACAGCTCTTAATTACATTTATTAAGAATACATAAGTATTAATTACATTTAGTAATAGAATATAGAAGCTAATTTTTTATTTACTAAACTCATTTAAACCAATTAAATAATCAAAAATAAACAATTTTATTTATTTTGATGAAATTTAAACTCTCGTAAGCTTTGTATTTTTTCAATATTTTAGCATACGCACTAAAATCATATAAATGTCTATAACTTTACTTAAGTTAACTATTTGTCAACTATGTATATTTGAGAGCAAAATGATTTTAATTTCATTTTTTTTAAGTAATATTTTGTTTAGTACCTCCTTTTTGATGAATTTCAGAGAATCTACATATTGTGGTGACATGTATATTAAAGTAAAATACTAGCAATCCTACAGAAATAATTTCACATTAGGTAATGGAATACCTAATGAGTGAGTAGTGTACATCCTTCTGGAGTAACTTTTTTTTATAAACAGTGCGCTTTTTTTATGAATTTCAAAGGAAAAAACGTGGAAACTCCATTAGCAGTTACTCTAAGGATCATGCGTGTAGATAGCAGTGGCACAACACCCATTTCTCATTACTAAGTGTAAATAGGATGGAATCAAAGATTTTGAATACTGCAGAGTACAATACTACCATGTAAGGTCATAGAGCCATCTTGGCCAATATATGGCAGCTACATTAAACTTGGCAACCTTCCAATGGATTTCAAAATTCTGTTGATATTTCTCACTTGTTACAAGTACAAAAATAAATGAGAATATGAATTATTATTTGAAATGAATCTTTATTTATGAGCCGATTTTAATTTCATCTTTGAAAATTAATAAGTACTTTTTAAAATCAATATAACAGTTTCACTTGAAGTTTTACAAAAAAGTGTTTTTTTTTTCTTCACATTTTTATCTTAAAATTTTGATGACTTTGTTTAATCATTTGCATATATATTTTAAGATTTTGTTCATATACTAGTAATTTGTTATCAAAAGAAAGTGCAAATCTAACATGTTCTGCTTATTTGGTGTTACATGCTAACAAAATATCTGTAGTTTTTTTTTTCTATTGCTACATGGTAAATCAAAATACGATTAAATTTAAATGGATTTCTTTTTTTTTTGTTCACTTAGGAAATTTTTGGTTGTCAAAATATTGAAATATGGATGACGAATTCTAAGATTTTAACATACCTTACCGCATGATTAGTTTTTATAACTGATAAATGACATTATAAATGTGTTTATCTTCGCTGTAATTGATAATTAGATGTTTCATTTTCAGTTTAAAAAGAAATTAATTTATTTAGTTAAAATAATTATTTCGGTTTTATCACACAATCAGAATTTCTCATTATTATAAAATTTAATAACATCGAACTTTTTTAATGTATCTCAAAAAAATTCTAATACTTACGACATATGTAGCGTCAAGTTCGTCTTTTAGTTTCTTTTGTATATAATCTTCAGTAAAAACCATTTTTCAGAGCTAGTAAGTACTTTATTTAATTAGTACGGATTTCGGAAGTTCCGAAACACATTCAGCATGCAAATTTATCACAGCACTAAAAATGTAAACAAGAAGTTAAGCTGTGCTCCTACTAATCAAGAAAATTGGAGCTGGCTTACGTCACAACAGCATCTTATTGGAAGATTTTAAAATACTTCATCCATTAAGCTAGAACTCCTTGCTCTATGACTTCACCATACAAATTTTCAAAATGATTTATTATTTAAAATATTTTGTTATTAATGAAGATTTGATATTATAACTTAAGAGAAATATTTGCTTCATTATATTTAAATTTTCTTGTATTTTATGGAAGCTAATTTACTTATGTGAATTGTTTCAGTAGCTTGCTGGAGAAGATGTTTGTCTCATGTTTTTCGATACCTAATGTTGTCAAGGGCTATTTCTTGTGAGGAGACTTTGTATGCTTAGTCTCATATGGTTTCGACCATAGTAGAAAGGAGTAGCTCTATGGTTTCGACATCCTTTTCTCCAATGATGCACTGTTGTATAAGCAAAATTTATTTGTATTATAAACAAATTTAAATGAAAAATAAAATGTAGAAACTATATTTAGAATTCAATGTATTTACTGTCAGTTAGTTTCAAAATAAGAAAACACTTACAACTAAAATTTTATCTGCTATCAATTCAAAAAACTAAATTACATTTTTTTTTTTGGAATATTATTGATGAAGAATAAAGCCTTCACCTAAACATATATAAATTTTGCTTTTAACCCAGGAATAAAAGCATACTTTTTTCCAAAAAGATAAATTCAAAGCAAAATTATCTCTATATAATTTTTAATAAAATTAAAGTATTCTGTGAAAAAGAATCTAAATTTGCAATTCAATTTGTAATTTACAATTAATAAATGACTAATACTAATACTTAACTAATGAATGAAATCTTATTTTGTAAATAATAATAAATAATTGAATACAAATTTTTCTGAATTACAAATATTATCAGGAGTATTAGGAGTTTTGAAGAAAAATAGATTTTGACATTTATTTCTCGTAGTTTTATATTTAATCCTATATTATAACTTTTTTCATTCAGTTAATTTACCAGTGAAATATTAGATATCGCTATATTATTTTGTAGCCAAACTTTCATCTTTCATTATAGGTCTAGCTGGGGATGAACATAAATATTTTGGCCAAAGAACACTTATTGAAAATTGCATCTCAAGGTGATTATTCATATAAAGATGACTTGATATTAGACTAACGGTTCACAACAAAAATTAAGATGACAAGTAAACAAGTAGAGTCTTTCTTTGTTTTGAGATGATACACTCAGTAAAAACTACTGAGTGTATCTTCAGACTCAATACAAATTAACTTCTTGGCATTAAGAGCGATGTAAGATTTTTCTCATACTATAATGCATTTAAATGATTTTTAGAGAATTATTTGAAAATTTATATTTTTCCTTATAAGATTTATTGATAAAATAAATATTTTTGTAAATAATTTAATCAGCTTTCGTATAATTTTAAGAATTTTCGAATTTATAGAGACGTCATAAAACACGCCATTCGGAAACATTTATTTTCCCTTTTATTTATATAATCAAAAACACGTGTATGTGAGTTATGCTTCTCTCATTTCGTGTAGAATGTCTAATGTACATGGATCTGAAACAATATGCACTACAGTGCCATCTTGTGGCAGAAATTATAGTTTTCAAAGCGTTCCAGGACACTAGCACAAATACGTGACAGTCGGGTCTGAATGCGAAAACGCTCTGGCACCCCTGCGTGTCAGCCGGGAAGTTCCATGCATAGAATAACTAAAAATAAATTGAATGAAGAGCATAATGCTTTAAAATTCTCTTTAATTAGGAAGGTGATAAATACCGAAATTAGAATTCGGTAAAAATTTACTGTACGGTCACTCTTGGCAACTTTTTCAAAAAAATCGCCAAAAATCTTGCCAACTTCGCCAATTTGGTCAAGCGAGGTTTGAAAGTAAACAGAATATTTCATTTTTCATTGATCGGTTCCCATTTTATCAGAATCCTCCATTTTTCATTGATCGGAATCGCTCATCTGTAATTGGTCAAAATTGGTTAGGTTGCCAGAAAATGTTATTTATCGCCAACTTTGAAAAATCGCGCCGAGAGCGACCGTCCAGTAAATCTTAGCCTGGAATTCTTTTCATCAGTGTTCTATGTATTTTTAAACAGTGATATATTGGTAAAAAAAAAATGTATTTATTGCTTAAGGCAAAAACAATACTTTTTTTTTTTTAAATTATATTTTTAGAGCAAATTACATTGAAAGAATGTAAATAGAAATAATTCGATGCCATTTTTTCCCCACATTCAGTAGTTATAGCATAGATGACAATTTTAAAAAGAAGAAAATGACCAACCATTTTTTTATTGAAGCAAAAAAATTTTCTGAAAAGAAAATTACCCCATTAAATGAATTACATTACCATAAAGTATCTTTACAGGGGGGGGGTCAAACCAGGATTAGTTACCTTTTAATTTAACTACGAGCTCTGTATTCGAAGGTTTGAAACGAAATATAATTTTCATTTAAAATCAGTTAGAAACCAAAATTATAAGTTACATTTCTTTCTATGAATTCGTTTTAATACATACCTCAGAGAAAAATTCAGATGACCAACAGATTAAGTATTTGTATATAAATACAACAGTTTTTATTTATTTAAACACTCTTTTTGTAAGTTTTCATAGGCAATTTTTTCAAGTAACAGGTGGAAAACTTAGGCAAAGTAAATAACATTGTGAATTGCTCTGGAATTGTCTATAGGTTAAATAAATTCTCTTAACCTTACCATCTTAGTAACTCCTTAAATTATAAGATCTATAAACGACCAAATAACACATATTCAGCGCAATCAATTTGGTAAGTGGTTTCTTTAAATTAAAAAGAAATATATTATATACAAAAATGAAACTGACATAAATTTCAAAAATTTTAGAGAAATATTTTAGTAAAAGAAGCGAAAGAGAGAGAGAGATAGAGAGAGAAATTTATTAAAACAAAATAATGGTATAGAAGTACAAATCTTGAAAAAATAAGAAATTTTAAAGAAATATTTAATAACTTTTGGGAATGACTAATAATGAGCAATTGCTTTTACTAGTCATTTTTTAGTTTTATTTTAAAGTTGCAATCATGTTTGTTTCTTTATAAGGCGGAAAAAAAAAAAAAAGAAAAACAGGTGAATAAATATTAGTTTGGGGAAAAAGAAATCCATTATTTTTACGTGAACTTTTTGTAACTTCTTTCAGATTCTCTTTGTAAAAAGATTTAAAACAGTTTTCATGTAGATTTTTAGGTCTTGTGTGAAGTTACGACTGCTGACATGCTGTCAAGTTTGATAATTTTTAATATTTTATAGACATTCTCGACGATGTTGTATCCATGCGAGGTGCATCTTTAGCATCCAAATACCAAACGGAATCGACGAAACAAAAATTGTACGTAACTGGTTGTTACAATCTTATATAGGACGATAAACACCTTTCACAATTTTAGCCACCTGGCTATCTTTTTCGCCGTTACAAGAGAAAAACGAAAATATATCGAATTTTCTATTTCTTGTCTTCCATTTTTGAAACCTTGTACTCGTAACTGAATTAATCAAACAAAAAACCGCACGAGGATATTTAAGTGTCAAATATCACCTTTCCAATGAGCATAAATCTGAAATTGTTTGATAGATACCTCACGAGATAGCGATCACTACAGACGTCTACCGAAAAAATAATGGATAACTTTTTCCCCAACCTAATATTTTCAGTATCATTTGAGCTGATTATATTTAAGATTGGTAACATTTTTAGATTTTAGATCAAGATTATTTCAAGAAAATAGTACTCATTAGAGATCGTATTAAGTAACACCAAAAAAAAATATATATATATATATATATATTCAATTCATTAAGAAGTATTTTAAATAAAACCATAGAAAGGAAAATTATAAAGTAAATGAAAACTAAAATGTTAGAAAAGCTAAAATCAATAAAATAATCTAAGGTTGGAATTGGTTATTTATATGAATAGAGCTTTTATAGCAAAATTTGGACTTTGTAAATAATTTTGAATTTATTTTGTAGAGACATTAAATAGATCCACCGTTTCTACTGCTACTCTTGTTAGCAGAAGGTAAGAAGTTTGATTCTTGCGCTAAGCTGAGAGAGCTATGTTCGTTAAAAGATTAGCAAAATCAAATTATCCCTGCTCACGTGGGATGATATTATTTACATTATTTTAAGTTTCAAAAGCAAAATTAAGGAAGTTTGCATATTGAATTGTGTTGTCCTCATCAATTGACCACGGTTAAAAATTACGAGGTGGTGGACTTTGCTCAATGGCATTGTGTTTGGCCGAAATAGACGTCTGAAAATACATTACAAATGCTGAAAGTCCAATTAACGAAAATAATAGAACCCATTATATATGCTTTATTCAATAACATTTTAATAATGATTCATTTTGTGATAAATATTTGGTTTATGCAATATATTTCTTTGGGAATCAGGCAATAAGGGATAGCTTGTTCAAACTACCCACAAATTTTGAACTTATTCAACTTATTGATGAGTAAAAACCAAGAAAAATAATAATAAAGAATAAGTAATAAATAGAAACACTTATAATTTACATTTTTCTAGAATGACTTTTAGCTCTTAGATGGAACTATCTGTTTTTTCCAATTTAAGATAGGAAGCCAGAGTAAACCCAATGTCTGGTTCCTAACATTCCCAGAGGTATTAATTTGGAAAGAGAGCATGGGGTACCGACATATTTTGCGTGTTCTAGTCGCCATTAGTGAGTACTACGGTCATTAGTCGGCCCGAAATCGAATTTACAATCTGACGATTGGGAGACCGACGCTTTAACCAACTAGGTTGCCGCGGTCCTGAATTAAGTAAGTAGATTAGTAATAAATATATATCGAAAGTAACCGAAGATAATAGTAGTTAAATATAATTTGTGCAATTTAATAGACTAAGTGAACACATTAATACAGATGCACACACTTTAGCAGAAAAACTATGCATTGATGATTCTAGTATTAACAGCCCCTGATGAAGTCAATACTGTGGGTACTTATTTTCATTTGTACATCTTATTGTTTTCTATTTATATAATTAAATAATTGAATTTTGTGCCTTACATTTTGGTTAATTTATTTCTATTTACTTTGTCAATGATCTGCTGTTGCGTACATACATATGAGATAACTTGAATTATAACACAGATAGCTGAAAAACGTAACTGCATATGCAGGTTATAACGAAATTATTCCAAGCTTAAGGATAAAGGTCAGTAGGGATTACATCAGGCTACATTTACATTACAATTTAGAATAATTTGATTTTTCTGTCATTTCTGTGATTAATTCTTACACGAGATAATTTTATTATAGAATAAAAGAAAAATGAAGATAGCAATCTCTCTTTCTCTTTTCAAAGAGTGTTCGGAGCACAATTAGAACCATCAGCAAGATTTGATGTCATTGGCAGTTGAACTATTTATCACAGAACTCTTAATTATTCAGCTGTTAGCTTGGGTGAAAATGTGCTTTAGGTTCCCTGCTTGGCGCGTTTTCAAAATCGCCGACGCCATGGCAAAAATTCTATCGCTATTTCGAAGTGAAACTTAATTAGAGACCAATGAAAAGGCTAAAACAAAAGAGTAATTAATGAGCATGCGCGAAAAAGCGCTTCAAAGTCGCGAGTTGGCGAAGTAGGGGACCTAAAGCGCAATTTAACCTTAGCTTGATTCAGTCTATTGTTTGCGGTATAAAATCTATAACACATTTAATTTATAAAAGAACAAAATAAATAGTATACGTTTCTATAAAATACCGAAAAAAGTGGACTTCGGAATGTTTTGTTTAAATGTGAATTTGATCCTAAAACATTAATAATTTTTTAAAAATTTCTTAAATTAATGAACTTTATACTATACATGATTTCATTATAATCAAAAGCACTTTTTCAATTGTTGTTAACTCCCTTTTTGATAAAGCTGACATGATCTCATCTCTTATAATTGAGTAAAAACTTTTATCTGGAAACAAACAATTATGAATTTGTATTGTTGTGAAATAATAAATAAACTACAAAATTTTTTTTTATAGAATTTGCATTTGCATTCAAAAATGTCTGAGTTACAGGAATAAATTTTAGAAACAAATCAAATTCATGTTTTCCGTTTGAGAATATAGGCTTTTCCAATGTAATCTTTACAACTATAATTAATATGCGAAATATTCTATATTGAAAGAAATACTATAGTATACAAGGTAAAATTCCCCTAAATCGTATAAATTTATAATAATTGTTTGTATGGTTTTAAAATTATTTAAATTAATTTTTTTTAGGTATTTGATTATCAAGTGATAATCAAATATTTAGAATTGTTAATTTTTTATTCACGTGTTCTATTGATCATATTTGTTTATTTTAAATGAACACTCATAATGAATTGATAAATATTTTAATAGCCATCAATTAGAAATAACGCAGAAAATTCAAAATACTTTTACGCACGCCATAAAAATAAAACAAATGCATTAGAATGATAATTCATAGCAATATCATTTTCACGCTATTACAGTTTATACAGTCTTACAACAAAGTATTAATTCTTTTGGAGTCTGGAATGTGTGTATAAGTTTTATTCGAAAGTTCTAAATGAATTTGAAAATATACTCCAAAAGAAGATTCTTAAAAAGCATATTCTATGTCACAAATATTTTGTAATAGGTAATTTCACTCAAAATATCTTGACTGAAATACATTGTCTTGAACTAAGTGCCACTAAACCCAATGCTTTTCGTTTCTTTGAGGAAAAAGCAAACCTTATAAAAAAGATAATTCGGTGATTTGGAATACTACTTCATACCAAGGATAACACTTTTCTAGCAGAACATTTCTGGAGTAAAATTCAGTAGAAATAAACAGAAGGAATGAATAAAATAAAGAAACAAAACAATTATTTAGATTATTTACAAGTTACTATCGTTTATCTGCGCTTTAGGTCCCCTACTCTGCCAACTTGGGGATAAATGCACCAAGCGTAGTAAACCAGATGTTTTTATACCTAATGAGCTCTTTATGGCAACCTTCAGAGGAAATAACTTGCGCTTTTTCGCGCATGCTCATTAATTGTTTTTTTTTCTTTTAGCATTTTCATTGGTCGTTAATTAGTTTCAGTTTAAAAAATCGGTCATTTTCATTGGCTGCTAATTAGTTTAAAACCGTTAAAAATCGTATTCTATTATCGCCATGGCAACAGCGTTTTTGAAAACCCGCCAAGTACGGGACCCACAGCACACTTTCACCAAGTTGGCAGAGTTGGGGACCTAAAGCGCATTTTCACCGTTACTATGAATGAACTATGTATTCAAATATTTATCTTCATGAGCTATGGATTCCCATCAATGAACTGCGAAAATTTACAATATTTTATGGGCATAGTATGGTGTTTACTTGTCGCAATGACTGATCTTTGCTTTGGAAGTAGCAAACTTACAGACCCGTACCACAATCTGTTCTATACAACCTCTTCAGATTTATGCTAGGATTCTTTCGATGCCATCAAAATTAGAGAGAAATATACTTCGATGACTCGGATTCTAAACACTAATCTGGGACTATTATACTGTTCTCGACCCCAAATTTTAAAGGGTAAAACTAAAATGTAAATGTTAAAGACCACTAATGTTAAAGTTATAAATGTTAAGTGTTCTAAATTCCCAAAATTAATTAAAAGAAAAAAATTCCGTGATTTGGAAAAATTTTACAAGCGATATTAAAGTGGTTTAGCCATGATCTCTACTGTAACGAAACAAACAACCACTTTATGGTTAAAAAAAGACGTAAGATTAAATACAAAGGAAAGATGGAGCATTTTATGTCGATGTTTTCAAAATGAAATGAAGTGTAACATTTGGAAAAATAAATTTATGTTAAAAACGGTAATTTCAGCAAATTTATTATTAATTTATGTTTATTTAGGTATTTTTTGCAAATTTACATAGACTTACAAAGTAATAAGAAATAAGAATGTGGTCTTTTAACTATAGTATTCTGGTTACAAAGAACAAATAAATAAATTAAAAAAAAAAAAGAAAAAAAAGGCCAGGAAATTATGTAGTATGATTAATAAAGTACTTTGTGTCACCTTCTTTAATTCAGAATGGCTACTGTTATGTTCATAAAAAAAGAATAACAAAGAACAAATAAATAAATTTAAAAAAAAAGAAAAAAAAAGCCAGGAAATTATGTAGTATGATTAATAAAGTACTTTGTGCCACCTTCTTTAATTCAGAATGGCTACTGTTATGTTCATAAAAAAAGGTGTCTAGGTATTATAAATTGGCATAGTCTCTATTGAATAAAATCACCTGAGAAACCACCTGATGGAAAACTGCAATTATCATTCTTATCTCGACAACAGAATAGGATAGGGATAAAAAATGACTTGCAAAATTGATTAACATCATAGGTTTAGTAGGAAAAGGTACTTGGGGATATTAATGTAAAAAATAGAAAAGTTTTTTCTGTTCTTTGCAAGAAACGCGCATTTGTTGTTTCGTGATTTTCCAGATTGTGATGTCACTAAACTTGAACGGAAGGAGAAATGATTATCTTTCTTGCAAAACAACTTGTAAAACTCTGCAATGTGTTACAGCCAATGATTCTCAATCAAAAGAACTGCCTTTAAACGCCAAGCGTTGCATCCCTGTATTAACTGCCTTTATAAACAGAACAGACAGTACGTATATCGTGTAAAATTGTGCTGTATCAATTCAACTGAACTTGACTTTGGTATTCGAATTTCTTGCACCATGTAAGGAATGTCAAGCTTGTTTACTGAGGCAGTAATAAAAGTGACATCTTTGGGTTTTAATATATTGATATTAATGGTCATAAAACGACTTTCCAATGTTGAGTGTTAATTAAATAACCCTCTACAACTTTGTAAATCCCTGTTTTGCCTATCTTATTCCGTTTTCTAGATAGGAATATTAACTCAACAGTTTTCCATTAGGTTGACTCCTTTTATGGTATTATTCAGTAGCACATAGATGTTTAAATATACTTAGACATTGCTTTTATGGTTATAGCAATAGCCGTTCCAAAGAAAGAAGGTTGCAAAAGAATTCGATAAGTGAATTAAATTTTATATTTAAATAGTAAGATTTTTTAAAATATATTTGATATATTCTGCAGTTAAAATATATATTGCATTAATGTGATGAATGTCTTATATTATAGATTAAAATTATGCTCAGCTCGTAGAAATTTTAAAATATAAATTAAAATAATATATTACAAGAGTTATTCATCTTTTTCTTGGAATAAGAAAACTACTTAAACCAAGCCAATATGTATTTTTTTTTTTTTAAATTTCTTTGAAGCTTTATGCATTTTTAGAAATGCGACTTTCATGAACACGTAACATTGCTACGCAGGAAAGCAATGAAGATGGTAGCTTTCTGATTATCAAAAATTATTTGGGTGATTTTTTTTTTAAGATCTGTTTTCCTAGGATTGAAGTACACATGGCCAAAAGATAAAACAAGGTTTTCACCATACTATTATTTTTTAGCTTTCATTAAAATTGGTTAATTCACAGATATAAAAACAGTAAACAGAAAAGATATACCAACTGTCATCATTTTTTTAATTGTACAAATTAAGAAGTCTAGAATGACCATTTAATTATTTCAAAGAGATAAAAATTAAAATTCTAATTTAAACTGTGATCTGTACACGTAATAAGTGTAAATAGTTTGATTTTGTGAGCTAGTAGATCATGATATTAAATAATACTTTTGAAGAAATAAAAAAAATTAAAAAAAGCTTTCATTTATTGTGTTTTATACATCATGGCTTTTTTAAATTTCAGTTATCGTGATAGGAGATTTCGAAATACTTTAATATATTTTCAATAAAGCAAATAACGATTATTAGAAAAATTCAAATAAAATATTTAATTAGTTATTAAATTTATTGAAATATCTGTGTTGTTCCAGACAAAAATTTAAGGCTTTAATCTAGGCAAATAAATTACCAACGAATGGCTACTTCTTTAGAGCTTTGACTTAAAAATGCTGTCATCACACACTTAAATATGTAAAATTCGTTTTTCATTTTTCATTAGAATATCATTCAGCGCGCGAGAGTTTTCTTTAAAATTGGCGACAGTTGAAGTCTTCCTTTGGCGACTCTCAAAAGTCAAGGTATAATTTATAGTCAACAACTTTCCATGGCGCCATAGCGAAATTTCTTTCGTTCTCCAACACAAAGAACAACTGCTCAAACCTAAGAAATAAATAACGGAACAAAAATTGTAAAGAAGAAAAGAAGGGGAAAAAAGAGTAAAAATTCAAAAAGTAGGCCAGACTCGCATCTGAAAAGGAAGTGGATGAAATTTTTGTTTTATTTTGAATATATATATAAGTGTCGTTCTTTTAAGAACTTTCTTTCATTTTTTCTTCATTTTATATTATTGCGTGTTTGGCGTGAATTGTGAGTTTTGGCGGGATCGATTGGTCGTGGGAATTAATCCTCTCGTCGAACGTGTTTTGAATTCACCAGAGACAATATTCTGCTCACGAGTCTTTATAAACGCCCGCTCACAGCATAACTGGCACAACAATGATGATATTTATGGAATTTCAACATGATATTCATGTGGTGTATTTTTTTAGCATAACAATCTTTCTTCAAACGTAACGCAACTAATCATGGAAAACATTTTCAAAGAGATATTAATTTTGATATGAAATAAGAATTTCTGTTTTTTCAATTCCAAGAATGTTAGGTTTGTAATGATGTACGTTTTTTGTTTGACTAAATAAACAAAATTGTAATCTAAGAACTCGATATCTATTTTTTAATGACTTAAAAAATTGCATTTAGGTATTGCTAAAACTATTTTCTATAAAGTCTTATTATAATTTTTTAATAATTGGTTTTTTCATATTATTATTCTTATTTTATTATTAGTTAATGTTATTGCACTATTTACATTGTATAAAATATTTTACATATATAATTAATGTTACGAAATTATAATCGCGTGAATAAATTATAATATGCGAGGATTCATGTTTTATACAATGAATAGTTAGGTTTCTTTAAAATAGACCACTAATTTAATGTGCTAGTCGAGTTTTTATTAATTTAGCCTTGAAGCGCAACTTCTATATAGTTGCTTTGACTTTTGTGTATTAAAGGAAAATTATTCTATACAATCTTATACAGTTGCCTGAAATGGTGCTACATTATTACAATATTAATTTACAGACATAAAAATGGTTTAATTTACAAAAAATAAACAAAACAACTTGAGAAATAAATACTCTGGTCTTAGATTTTAATTTTCATTCTTTGTTTACAATGATGTAGGGAAACTTTTCAAGATTTCATCATTAAGGATTTTTTAAAACATTAGTTAACGATTTTGAAAATAATTGACATATACTTTGCATCAAGTGAAGTATAAGTTAGGGAAAAGATGATATTTATTGAGATTTTTGAAAAGTTTGTCATTAAAATTCAGATTATTCAGGACATTTGATTGAAGAGTTACAACCATGAAGTTTAGGTCGTATAAATATGCATAATTTCGGCGATTACGCAGCGGAATATGTTATGCAAATAATGTAAAACGAAGGTTGGTCATGTGATTATTGCACCAGATAAAAGAGATAAACACAGCGGACAAGCCAACAGTCTTATCTCTTTGCCACTTAGGAAACCCAGTACTTCAGGAAATTCGAAGCTGCAGAAGACACGTGTGGATGAAGTAATGACTGGACGACGACATCGAAGACAGTTCCGGCAAACGGACGGTTTGGTGAGAGGTCAAATTGTAAGCTTACATACGGCTGGTTGGTCCTACCGTCCTATCACTGCTGGAACCCTCCTAGATGTATCAACTGTGTATAGAATTTAGAAAAGATGGGTGAATGAACAAAATGCTAACAGTCATATAAGACCAGGTCCATCTAGACGGAAAACAGAACGGACGGATCGACGAATCAGAAGGGCAGCTATGGCGGCCCCACAATCAACTTCTCTTGACATTCTGCGCTATGTGCAGCCAGTTCTGGATGCTCCAATATCTACGAGAACAGTTGTACGACTATTGACTGTAAGTGGCTTGCACAAATACCGCTCTTTAAGAAGACTGCTATTAACGCCGAGTCACCGTATGGAGGGATTGTGATGGTGTCGTCAACGAACCACTTGAACGGCTGAATTGCAGAATGTGGTGTTCAGCAACGAGTCTCGGTTCTGTTTGACTAATGATAGTCACCAGATGAGAGTCTGGAGGTGTCGGGGAGACAGAGCCGATTCGACTAGTATTGTTGAACGCCACACCGCTCGTCAACGTAGAATAATGGTTTGAGGTGCAATCAGCTACGATAGCAGATCACCCCTAGTCACCGTACCATCAGAGTCACATTGACATCACGACGTTATGTTGATGAGGTTCTGCAACCAATTGTGCTACCTTACCTTTAGCAGCTGCAAGATAATATTTTCCAGCACGATAACGCAACATCGCACACGGCACTATTCAGCAGACAAGCCTTGAAGAATATCCAGTTGCTTCCTTGGCCTGCGATGTCTCCTGATCTTTCCCCGATATAGCATATCTGAGACGGGATTGGACGCTGTTTGTCTGTTATGCCCAAGCCTCCGTCGGAAGACGAATTGTGGAAAATGATTCAGGCCATATCTATCCATCAAGACACTGTCCGCACGTTAACTGACTCTCTACCTCGCAATGTCTGCTTGCACTGCCGCGAGAAGTGACCCTACTACTTATTGATTTTCTGCATATTTCGTAAATGCATAAAATTATCTTTTTGTAAATAACATCACTTATTTATATATGCATCGCACATATAAATAAGTGCTGTGTCTGTGTATCAATTTTTATCACATTCTATCCGATATTTTATGGTGTTGCATTTCCTATGTCAGGCAGTATATATATATATATATATATATATATATATATATATATATATGGAAAAAATGTTTTTCTAACTTACTAAGAATATTTTTATAACTAAACAAAGCATAAAAACATTTAATAAGTATAAATAACAAAAATAACTATTTCTTTGAAGAACTCTGAATTAGAGGCTTTGCGGTTTATAATATTGAAAGAGAGAAATTGCTTATGGCTTAAGTGCTAGTAGTCCTTTGTCTTCAGAGTGGGAGGTCTGAAATTCAACTCTATCTTCTGTTTCACAATGAAACGTGGATGTTTCTATTTTGTACATTGAGTCTCGTTCAGAATTAATGTTTGAGAATTTTTCAAATTTCCTTTCTGAGAACAAATGTTATGCTGGAATGTGGAAAAAAATGCCTTATGTGAGCACTTAGGTTATCCTGTATGTGATATCAATACTCTAAATTAGTTGACATTTAAAAGATACGTCAAAGAAGAAAGAATTTTTTTATCAAAAATGTAGAAAATAAGCTCTTTTGAATGTTTATTTCTAACATAATTTTTTTAACAATTATAACAACAATTTTTCATTTTCACAATCAACCACAATTTTTTTCTCAACATAATTTAATGACACAATTTTCTTTTTTTCTTTGACATATCCTTAAGTGTCAATTCTTAATCATGCGAATTGTATTGATGTTAATAACAGAGCATTTTTGCAGATCAACTTATAACTGAATTTTATTTTGCGTTTGTTTGTAGGTTGCTATATTCTTAAACGTATAACCGCACTATTAAGCCAATTTAAATTTTTGTATAAAAATATTCAAAAACCTCTTCATTATCCGAATTTATTTTTCCAGTATGACTTTATAAGGAAAAATTTTTGTGATAAATATTAATAAAACTGTCAGAATTAAATTATAGATTATAAATAATTTTTGACATTTATATTGAGCTAATGTTTTGATTACAGCTTTGTCAAAGAAAAATGATCTTTTTTTATGTATTATCTTTAGAACTACAAACTTCGCTAACTTCAGGACAATTTAGAGTATCGATCTCATTTCTCAGATTCATAAAATTTGCGATATAGTAGATGAATTAGAACACATTTTTTATAACAATAATGCTTGATATTGGGGAAAGGTCTTGTCTTTTTATCGATATTTTTTGAGCTCTAAGTATTTTAGTACAGTTAAATCTCAAGTTTAAATTTAAAGTAACTGCATTTAATATGATTCTGAATAATGACAGACATCCACGACAGAATTAGGAATTGAATACCTGAATAAATTGAAATGGTTGAAAGGTTGGGATGCCTAATGGTTAGTAGTCATCCTGGTATTGGGTAAAGACCAATATTAATTAACATTTGGTCAAATTCATGTGAGTTTTATCCTTGACCTTCTGCATAGTACTATAAAGAAAATTTAAATTGAAGAACTTATTTATTATATTATATATAGAAATTATATATATTTATAATATATATATATATAGAAATTATATATATATATATAAACCGAATTACATATTATATTGTCATTAGGATTTAATAAAGAATTTCAGATACTTTTTAGGTAACATTAAAAAAATTATTTACATTGTTAATTATTTTATATTTTCTAAAGGTAATTATATAAAATAATTGTATAATTGAAAAATTAAGAACAATAATTTGTGGATTAGTTAGACAACTGAACCAGTGATTTCTCTATTGTTGTTCCACAGAAGATACCTAGCAGTTAAGATACATAAGAATTATTAACAAGGTGATATTAATGTAGTCGAGTTGTGATTAAAAAACTTTTTCAATAGAAATTCTGATCCGGAATTTTATATTCTAGAGCGCACATACACTGCCTGACATAGGAAATGTAACACCATAAAATATTGGATAGAATGTGATAAAAATTGATACACAGGCAGAGCATATATAATGTTATTTACAAAAAGATAAATTTATACATTGACGAAATATGCAGAAAATCAGTAACCTATCTGGGCGATGCGACACTCTGCGAGGTACAACGTGCGGACGGTGTCCTGGGGATAGAAGCCCACATGGTTTGAATCATTTTCCACAGTTCGTTCTCTGACGGAGGCTGGGGCATAACAGACAAATGACGTGCAATCCCGTCTCAGATATGCTCTATCGGGGAAAGATCAGGAGATATCGCAAGCCAAGGAAGCAACTGGATATTCTGCAAGGCTTGTCTGCTGACTAGTGCCGTGTGCGATGTTGCGTTATCCTGCTGGAAAATATTATCTTGCAGCTGCTGAAGGCAAAGTAGCACAACAGGTTGCAGCACCTCATCAATGTACCGTCGAGACGTCAATGTGTCTCTGATGCATACTAGGGGTGATCTGCTATCGCAGCTGATTGCACACCAAACCATTATTCAACGTTGACGAGCTTTGCGGCGTTCAACAATAGTGGTCGAATTGGCTCCATCTCCCCAACGCTTCCAGACTTACATCCGGTGACTATCATTAGCCAAACAGAACCGAGACTCCTCGCTGAACTCCACATTCTGCCATTCAGTCGTCCAAGTGGCTCGTTGACGACACCCTCACAATCTCTCCCTACGGTGTCTTGGCGTTAATGGCATTCTTCATAAAGGGAGGTATGTGTGCAAGCCACTTTCATCCAATCGCCGCGCAACTGTTCTCACAGATATTGGCGCATACAGAACTGGCTGCACATAGAGCAGAATGTCAAGAGAAATTGATTGTGGGGCCGCCATATCTGCTCTTTGGATGTGTCAATCTGTCCGTCCTGTTGTCTGTCTGGATGGACCTAGTCTTATGCGACTATTAGCATTTTGTTCAATCACCCATCTGGTCTAAATTCTATACACAGTTGATGCATCTAGGTGGGTTCCAGCAGTGATAGGACGGTAGGACCAACCAGCCGTATGTAAGCTTACAATTTGACCTCTCACAAAACCACCCGTTTGCCGGAACTGTCTTTGATGTCTTCGTCCAATCATCGCTTTATCCACACGTGTCTTTTGCAGCTTTGAACTTTCCGAAATACTTCTATCCCTTTTATCTGGCACGATAAACACATGACCAACTTGCATTTCACATTATTTTCATAACATGTTCCGCTGCGTAATCTCCGAAATTTGCATATTTATACGACTTCATGGTGTTGCATTTTCTATATCAGGTAGTGTATAAGCAATTAATGCCCAAAAATGTTCATTATGAAATACTCATAACTTGTTTCAATCTACGCAATGCTATTGTCATAATATTATTGAAATTTGCAGTTTGAAACTAAACGTATATGTTAAATATCCGTCGTATGGAAAAGAATATTATTAGAAATTATTATAATAAGCTGAAAATAGTAATGCAAAAAATAAATTCTAGAATTTTGTTTCTATTTGTTTTATCATTAACATATTGTAATAACAACAGTTTTAAAGCAAAGTTAAAAATAAGATAAAAATATAGAAATGAGTTATTATATCGTCATGAAATCAAGTGGTGATTTTCATATTTTGAAGTTTTTGTTTTATCTGTCGCACATAAAAATTACAAACATCAAATGTTACTCTTTAAAATCAAAGAATTTGGAATCCTACTAAGATAGAATTTAGATTTCAAATAAACCTGCATGGCATAGTATAAGGTCTGGAGAATGATGCGGCCGTGTAACAGATATGATTTTCTACTTTTATGAAGTAACTATCGCAGTATTGATTGACCAATATATGAGGTGGTGTTTTGTACACCAATTGAATTAATTTTTCTAACATTGTCATTATTGCAATTTTGGAATGCCAAACTAATCGCTATATCATAACGACTTTTTTTATTATCAATACAAGTATATGGCCATGTTCAAGTAATGATTTGATTATGAATTCTGCTGTAAAACCGCACAAAGCTATATGTCCTGGCGAATACAATGGGATATCATGAAATACATAAAGGTATTCTGATGTCGAAATTCGAGAAATTTGAATACTAACAGTTTCATTTAAAATAAAGTCTTATGTCCTCACACAAAAATTTCCCATCTTACATAAAGCTATCAACAGATATCCTTGATTGTTGACCATTGAATATAATTTAAGTGGTTTAATTCATGTAAGCGAGATAGAAGCGGATATATTTTGGCAAGGCTTTAAATACGTATATTTAAATATATTTGTTAATATAAATTTAAATATATTTGTTAAGGCCCTGAAACCCTAACTACTAGATTATCTGACAACTAGATTGTAATCATAAAAATACAGTTTTGGTTACAGATGAGTATAGTTTTGGATACTTCAGATTGTATTGATAACTTCAAACTCTGCTAACGTTTCCGATTTCAACTTGACCACGAATAGTTAAAGATTCAATTTTTTCTTCTTTAAATTTTTAATTTTAGTTTCTTTTCATCATATATAAACGCTTGTTCTTTGCATTATATAATATATATAAAATGCTAATTAAATATACCTAAAATGCAAACTCGTACTTAAAAATGCTGATTATATTTGTTTTTCAATTATACATACTTCTCATAAAATTTATATAATACTAAACCTTAGTTTTATTAATTTACTTTCATTATTTTACGATTTAGGACTAACTTTTCCAACAATATATATACAGCGGCACAAACAATTGAAGATACACCTTACTTTTACTTTATAAAGCCTACTTTCAATTGAAATAACACATTAACTAAAAGTGCAAACGTAATTTTGTTCTTAGACATAAAAAAGGTTTAATTATCATTAAAGTTAAAAAAAAAATCAATGACAAAATTCTAAAAGAAAAATTTTCAGAGGCATTTCAAATAAACATAAGCAAATTTCTACCTCAAAAAATTGAGGATACACTAATGAAATTTTTGTTTAATTAGCACTAAATTTTTATTCTGCTTGCTACTATAATTATCTAAGTTTGGGCAATGTTATTTTAAACTTTTTGGACTGTTATTTTTGTTTTTTGTGCAAATTTAAATGGAAAAGGGCTCCTCGGAGAGAGACCAGTGTTGATGTAAGAAAATTTAAATTAAGGTTATTTAAGATAGAAAAATCTTATCGTGAAATAGCTGAAATTGTCGGTAGAAGCAACTCTTGTGTCCAGAAAATCATTAGATGATTTAAAAGTGATGGATTAATTGAAAATAAAAGTGGGAGAGGGAGGAAAAGTATTCTGAGTGATGTAGCCAAAAGGAAAATGTTGAAAGATATCAAGATTTATCCTAAACTAAGTGCAGACTAACTAGATGCAGAAACTTCTCGAATAATGGGCAGAAATGTAAGTGGTGAAACCGTGAGAAATGTGATTAGACATGCTGGATATAACAGTCGAGTTGCTCGAAAGAAAATAAGAAAAAGCTTTTGGAGTTTGCAAAAACTCATCAATCGAAGATAGATAACTTTTGGAACAAAGTAATATTTAGTGATGAAAGTAAATTCAAAATTTTTGGAAGCTATTGTCATCAGAGAGTTTGGAGAAAGCCGAACACTGCTTTGGATCCAAAAAATTTACTTCCTACAGTTAAACATGGTGATGGTTTGGAGTTGTATGGCTTCAAATGCGGACATAAATGGGGACAAATGGTTTTTATAGATGGCATAATGGATCATAAATTTTATATAAATATACTCCGCAACAATCTTAAAAAAAGTGCAAAAATATTGGGTTTAGATGGAAATTTTATATTTCAGCACTACAATGACCCCAAACATATGACACATAATGTCAAAATATGGTGTCTTTTTCATTGTAAACAGCAGTTGTGCACACCACCACAGTTCCCTGACAACAATGTCATAGAAAATTTGTGGGCCACACTCGAAACAGAGGTCCAAAAACACCAAATTAGGAACAAAGCCCATTTAAAGCAAGTGTTATAAGAAGAATGGGATAAAATATCTCCAGATACCACCAAAAATTGGTCTAATCTGTAACAAGACGTTTGGAGGACATTATAAAAGATAAAGGACATGCAACCAATTATTAACACTGTCTTTGTATGTGATATATAACAAATATTTCATTGGTGTATCCTCAATTTTTTGAGGTGGAAATTTGCTTATGTTTATTTGAAATGCCTCTAATAATTTTTCTTTTAGAATTTAGTCATTGATTTTTCTTTATTTTTATTGTTAATTAAATCATTTGTTTTGTCTAAGAATAAAATTAAGTTTGTACTTCTAGTTAACGCGTTATTTCGATTGAAAGTAAGATTTATAAAGTAAAAGTAGGGTGTATCTTCAATTGTTTGTGCCACTGTATATATATATTTTAATGATATAGTAAATTTGGTATTTACTACAGTTAAATACTTCGTAGTAAATACCAAAGTAAACCTATATAACCTTAATAGAAAAATTTACAAACAAACAACAATCAATTCGAGAATATCAAATGTTTTCTTGAAATTGTTTGAATTTCCACATATTTGAAAATGATTACATTGTCTTGAAACTATTGATTTTTGCGCATTGGTAAATATTTCAAATTTTACTATTGAGCATACTTTCAATATATATGTAAGTTTGGATAAAGTTATAATTCGTTAACTTCTCAACATTATATTTGAAGAAAAAGATGATAAATCCAAAGGTCTATTACATTATTTAGTTGGATCAATGGCAAATAAATTGGTAGTTTGTTATTTTGTCATGAACAATCTCTTAGGTTCCAAATATTCATGTCTTGGAGAACAATAATAGATGTGAGCTCACATGATTGCAGAAATAAATCTCTCTTTTTTTTTAATAAAATTTGCTTTTTACCCAGAAATCAAAATTTATAAGATACCAATATATTTTTGAACTACACTTCTCGAGTTTCTAATAACCTGTATGTTTGGTAATCATAGAAAACTATTTGCGTATAAAAAAAAAAAAAACTTAAGTTAAAAAATTTTTTGTGTTATGTAGATGCAGGTTTCAACTTTAAGAATATTAAATCAATGACAAATTTCTGTCAGATTTCATAATTTAATATTTAAACTATGATGGAGTGATACGTCAACCAATTTTAAAAGCGAAATTTTGATATGCCTAGCAAAAGAGAAAAATCACGTAGAATTCATTGAATTTTCACAAATCTACAGCTTTTACCTCTCCAGTTTTCTAAGATTCTTAGCACAATAATAAACCAATTAGGAACATGATTATTCAAGTAATTAAATTCCGTCGTACAATTGTACTGAAATTTTTGTACAGTAGGATATATGTATGGTCGATTAAAGTCTTCGTTATAAAAAAGACAGATAGGGAACTAGCTACATTCCGTTTTCCAGACTTTTAGATCTAAACTGCATTTTGACAACTATGTAACATCCAATTTTTCATGAAGAAATGTATAAAACAAAGGAGAATAATTATATAGCTCCTTGTTTTTTCATAATTAGTGGGTAACCTGTTGAGTTTTATGTCTTTTTTATGGTGGTAAGATTCTCGATATTACAATGAAATATGGAGATTTAATAGTACAGTTGTACTAAAATTTATTTAGGATTTAATTGGTATTTGTACAATGGCAATAAGTTCTTCTGCTAAAAAGACAGACAATTAATGAGATTCTGTCACATTTTTGCTGACTTTTAAAATTAAATATAATAACTAGGTTAAAAATTTCAAGAGTGAGACATAAATGCAAATTAAAAGAGAAGAAAAACCGAAGGAAATTTATATTGCTTCTCTCTCTCACATTAAACATGATACTTATTTCCTGTCCTTTACGATGTTAGAAAATTAATAGCCAACAAAACTATTAAAATATGGAATTTCGATATCACAGCTGAGATGAAATTTGCCGAGGAATTAATTCAAATTTGTATGATGATAAGATCAAACTTCAGATATTTGATTAAATAAACTAATAAATAAGGAAATACTGTTAAAATTTTGAAGTATTTTTTGTTTAAATTGCATTGCTGGGTTGAATATCCATGTATCATCAAATTTCAGGTGTTAAACGTGATTATGCAAAACAAAAGAGGAGAGGAGATTTTGTTTATACAATAAATGGCCTGCTTGTTAAGTTTTATGGTCAGTCCTCTATTAAGAAATCAGTTAACAATATGATCTATGAAGTACCTAAAAATTTTTTTTTCCCGTTTAGTTGCTTAGTGAAAAATTCTTGAAATGGGTTTTTAGAACAGAAAAAGAATATTCGAAATACCGAATACTTTAAACATTGAGACGTATTTTTCTTTCATCTAAATCTCTAAAGTAAGAGCCGGACTTTCATGTTTAGAGTGTGTTAGACCAATGTTTAGAACTCAATCTTTAGCTACTTAATTTAGAATACGGATTAGAATATGCTTTATGATTGATCTCAGTGCCAATAAAGCGGTTATGGACAATACATACAACTACATACCTAACCTAAATTATGTCGTAATATATTTTTTATGAGTTAAATATCCTGCGTATAATTCATGTATCTGGTATAATATAGTGGTCAACTACAGACTTCTAGAACAAAATTTTGAAAAGATTCCCCTGACTAATGCTTTTGAATATATTATTCAGGAAATTCACAAGAGAATTTAAATTATTTCTCGCTCATTAAAATCTTAAAATAACATTGAAATGATATAGTTTATAAAACTTAATGTTTCCGATGTCAAACCAGTAAGAGTATTCAACTTTTTAGAGCTCTTAGAAGTAAGATTAGTGGCATAATGGTGATGTACATTATAAGTTAATCATTTTCTATTGAAAAATTTGTAGGTCCTAATAATTTAGCATTTCCTAGTAACCCTGAATGGAAAATCACAGATTTGTTTTGTCACCCTCAGATGTATCTCTTCACTTGGGGAAAATTGTGACTACAACCTATTTTATGCCAGAACGACGACTTTCCTAAGCAAGATCACTGCTTAAAGGGGAGCATAGATAAGGGAAAAGTTAATTGAATATCTACTATATAAAAATGTTACTTTTTGAAGACAGTCGTGGCCTGCTTTGCTAGGTCATCTTTCTCATTGTTGGAGGATATTAGTTGAATAATGGTTTAACCGAAGATGCATCACACTCCCTAATAGAGCCTAGGACAAGTTAACTATGTTGTGATCACACTGTCAGATCAAGTACTGGGAGTCATCTGCCTGGTCCCTGCTTCTAAACTAAGCCCCCAGTAACTTCTATCTAACTGGTAGAACCAAATCCTTAGCTAGGTACTGGAGCTCACAGCTCTCTCTTATATATATATATATATATATATATATATATATATATATTGCTATGAGTAATTGGATGAAAATCTGTCTACTGTCAAACAAATAACCAAGTTATTTGCTTTTTAAAGATAATATTAACCCTTTAAGCGCGCTTGACGAACTCACCTCGTCATCGGAGTGTTTATTTGTCATTATTGCACTACTTAATTTAACCCTTTAAGCGTCAACGCTACACGCTTAAAGGGTTAACATTTTGATACTCAAATATTTGTCTGAAGTTGTAATAAAAAATCGGGGCCTTAAAATGATTCAATACCATGAATTGTTTTATATTGACAAATAAATTTGATGAAAAAAATTTTTTTTATTAATGCTGATGACTGTAACGATATTCATTAATCGAAATGCAAAATTCTGTTCATCCCATATAACATTTAGCCACGAATGTCAAAATCCAGGTTTCATGCCAATAAGATTTGTTGAATGTTGCGAAAACTGTTATTGTATTTTTTTCAACAAAAGTAAAAAAATATTGTTTTAATTGCCTTTAAACGTGAAACTGCACTATGTTGTTGCTAGTGGTATCGCGAGGACTGAATTCTTGATCTTAAGAGCTTAATGGTAATGGTAAGCTTAAAGGACCAGCTAGTGCAGCTTGGTAATGGAGGTAAGCTATACATAAAGTGCAGCTTTTTGTATAGCTTACCACCATTTGAAAATTTTCTGTATCCTTTCCTGAATAAAAAGATGAGCAATCGCATACATCAAAACTAAAATAATTTCAGTTGAAGGTTACTAAAATAATTTCAGTTGAAAGTTACTAAAATAATTTCAGTTGAAGGTTTTGTTTCTTTTATCCTTTGGTTCTCAGAAATTTTTAAGCACTTCTTTTTGAAAAGATTCAACCATTATTTAAGAAAATCATCACATTTAAGCTAACATTCTTGCAGTTAACAGCAGAGAAATTCTTTTAAAATATGTATTACTGGATTTTTTTTTATCATGAAACACGAAGACATGAGAAAAGTATTGAATATGGGAAGTGTTCAAAGGGGAAAATTCTATATAGAATCTTAATATAATAAAATCAGGATTTATATAGTGATGTGAGGGAAATGAATTGAATAGTCTTTTAAAATCCGGATTTGGATTCTTCATTCAGACAAAGAAAAGCAAAAATTTACACTAATTGAATGTAGCTTGAATATAAGACAACCGTTGAATGATTAACATTTCTTAATTTTCCAATGAGGGTAAGTGCAATTATTAACTCGATACCATATCACTGATTCTAATCTATATAGTATCACGGAATATTCAAATTTTTTTTTTATTTGATCAAGAAAATGGAATTGAGGGAAAAGAAAATATATATATTTAACAAACATCCATATGTGCGCAAGAAATTCAGCTTTGTGTATGTGTGTGAGAAGGCAACGCAATTCCATAAGTTTCCATCTACATGAAAGGGACGGGTTAAGGAAAGGAAATCTCTTTCCAGAGAATGGTATAGAAAGTAATTTATTGTAGCGGAGGAACTCGAGGAATCCCATTACAATCATGGCCGACATGACCCTATAATTGGAGCAACGTCATCCCACCCACGCCTCCCACCTCGAATAATAATAATAAAAAAAAATGATTGTGAAGAATAACAATAATCGTCTGAAGCAGCGTCACGCAACAAAAGGGTGCTTCCCCCTACTTCCTCTCCCCCAGCTCCTCATGGCCACCTTGCGTGCGTCCTGGATTTTCTAATGCATGTTGATTCCTATACGTGATCTTCCGTTCTTGGTGTAATCGGAGTTGAGGCTTGTCTCTAGGATTGCGTGGTAGGAGAAGAGCTGGGGGTGGTGTGGAATAAGAGGAAATGAAATTTCGTTATAATTCTATATCGTGTGGTGTTGCCATCAGGTGGTGGTGGTGGTTTTGGTGATTTTTGTTCGTGAGTTTGTGGTCTCGAATGCTACTTCATCTCATATAAATGATACATGACACAAAAGAAACAGATTTACTGTATATCTGTTGAAATGCACCAAAAATTTCGAGTTATAAAAATTGGGGAAAAACAAATTATTCTGAAAATTATAATGAGCTGTTCTAATAAATAAGGCTTATTAAATGGTGATTTATAAACACATATACTTTGCAAATTTCATCTATACATATCAATGGTAAGAATATTGCACCCAGATTTTCAAATGACTGGAGAATGAAATAAACGACGTAAAAAATATTATTAGAAAAAGCAATTTAAAATGCAAATTAGTTTAAAGTTTACAAGAGTATTTTTGTATATTTATAAATTTGATAATATTATAACTTGAATATACCACTCAAAGTAATTTATTTCGTTGATTTAAACTACCTCCCTGTAGTTAGATTTCCATAATAGCGGCTCAGATATTTAATGGTCAGAATGACTAAAGTTTATATAACTGAGGCCTAATTTAACTAAATACAGAAACAGTTCAATATATAGTTTTCTTATACAGCTTTGTGCTCTGAAAATATAATTGAGTGAGAAATAAGTATTTAAAAAATTCTTATAGCTGGGTATTAAGGAAATAAAAAGTTTGAATGCATATCATTAATTTATAACGAATATATAAATTGTATGAGTCATATCACGGCTCCACCATTGATTCTGTTCCATATAAAAAAGGAATCAAAAGAACCGAAACAAAGAATACAATAGCACTGAATATTAAAGATGTATAGGAATTAAATTAGAAAATGGTTATCCTTTACAAATTGTTGAAAATAAATTATGTATCTATCTATCTATCTATCTATCTATCTATCTATCTATCTATCTATCTATATATATATATATATATATATATATATATATATATATATATATATATATATATATCTATATATATATATATATATATATATATATATATATATATATATATATATATATATATATATATATATATATATATATATCTTCATCTATCTATACACTCATTTATGTATAATATGTGAATTTGGAAAACTGAAATGATGGAAAGAACAGTTGAAAAAAATTATATTTCAATAAAGGCATTTTTTTTTTAAATTTACGAAACCCCCGCAGCATATAACTTTTGGAACAGTGGAAGATGTCACTTATAAGCTTCAACTGATTCTTCTAAAAACCATCCTCATTAAATATGACTTGTGAATTTTATTGTTAAAAAATTGCTATGTAAAAATAGTGAGAATATAAAGTATTTACCGAAGATAATAATTCTAAGACATTGAGTACCAAAAGTTAGCATATAAGCTTCGCATGTTTATTTATCAAACTATGATGAACAAGCTTTGCGTAAACATTACATTATAAATTGTGTTCGGAACCACTTGAGAGTAATGTCGGCGTGGGTATGATACAGCGTAGTGAGAATCATCAAAGATGAGGACTTCGCTGGAAAAAGTGCATCGAATCAGTAAAGTTTGTGAATATTCCCTTCTATCAACGAAAAATCGTCGTAGATGGCAGCATGCAAAGGATGTTCAAATCAATACATTTCAGCTGTCGAGTTGTCCACAACATGAAAAAGAATCATTTCAGT
>JAPDSC010044703.1:0-29487 GCA_026290005.1 Latrodectus geometricus
CCAAGGAAGTTCATTCGCGAAGTCTGGTGATTCTGATCTTGTAATTCTAGTAGTTTAAATTTAGCCGACGGTCATAAATTTAACCAATCAAAACAAGCTGTTACTTTCGCGTGGAATAGCCTTCGCACCAGACTCTGATATGACATACAGTGTTGCATTTACACAGTATGCGGTAACATTTCACTTTTAAAATTAATATAATTTGACACTAAATTTCCGAAGCAATAAATGCTAGTTGCTTCCTCTGAATAAAATTTTATCTAGACGTAATTTAATTGCTCATGAATCAAATTTAATTCCATGTAAGAGTATTATTTCTTTAATTAAGGCTATATAACTAGATGTATATTTGAGTTTATAATTCACAATGTTTATTAAGGTAATACATAATAAACTTCTAATTTGTCTAATTTATGATTTTGCGTTTATTACCATATACATGAGAATATTTACTAACTTTTGCATATTTTATCTTAGAAAGTATTAATTTTTATTTAATTTCTGATTATTTAAGGGTTTATAATTTAGGAATTTTAAAGGCATACATGATTTTGTTAACTTTTGTACATTTTCAGTTTATCTTATTTGAAAATATTATATACATAAAGGAAATATAAATATACATAAAGGAAATATAAATATACATAAAGGATTTGAATTTTTACCTGAAAAAAAAGAATAAATATTATAGAATACATTTCTCATCATTTCTTAAAATACAGACGTTTTTACGTTACGTACAATACGTTTTTAATCTTGACTTATCTAAAACAAGTGGTAAAAACTTGCAATTTTTTTTAAAAAAAATTGTCTCTGAAAAATTTGAATTGTATACTTGTATTTCCCAATCAAATATTAGTTTTTAAATTTTCTAGAATATTCTTCCAAATGTATTTCAAATAAATTACTTCATGTAAATCAATTATTTTTATAAAGTTCATTATATAATGTAAAAGTAATAATTTTATATATGAATAGAAGCTACTACACTTTCCTGCTTTTCAGGTTTAATTATTATATCGAATTTTTTTAAATCTGAGATTTCTGGGTTTAAAGATTGCTTTATTGTATTCGTATCACGTGTAGTCCAAAGTTACAAATTCTTACAAAATATTGTAGTTTTAGGTATACTACTTGATTTATTTACTATTAGTATTGATGCATAATATTTTTCTTTCCATTCGTCACACAAAAATTAGTGCTTATTAATTAAATTTTTAACCTATTTTAATAAATACAGTATTAAGTTCTCTAAAAATTTAAATAAGTTTATAAGTGAAATAAGTTTATTATTAAATAATAAATAAGCGTCAATTTATTCATGTCACCAAATCTATAATTGGCTATCAGAATAAGGAAATAATGAGTTTCCAAACATGAATATGTTAAAAAAAGAACCTTAATAAAAAAAAGATATTTCCGCATTTACCAATTAATGGGCTTCTCTGCATAATCTTAAGGAAGTGTTAAGGTTGTATTTTTAGTATTGGAACTCTGATGTTTTCGACTGCTTTTAGCAAAAGGTTGCTGGTTTATCAACTTGTTTGCTACGATACTTTAAAAAATGAATACTTTAATTAAAATTATGCCAACTGTGATGCAGTTTTCTATGTATATATGTCGGTCAAAATCAAAATTTATTTTAAAAAAAATTAAATTTTTTATTAAATTGAAAAATGTGCCTTTGTTTCCGTATTATATTGCTACACGAATGATTTCATTGGCTAAAGATGCACTTTTTTCCAAACAAGTGGTTTTTTGCTTCTTGGGTGTATTATATTTGATTGTATTCTTCTTGGTTGTATTTTACTTGATGTACAATTTTTAATTAGAATATTTAATGTACATTTGATATACTTGTTGATTTTGTTATGCAACAACATGCGTTCAATTTTTTAATTAAGTTAAAAATAATTATTAGTTTATATTTGTTAGAAATCATTAGCAAGAAGTGGGCCAGACTCCTTGAAAATTGTGCGTTCGTCATGCTAATTTTATCAATTTGGTATAAAATATAACTTCCTCAAGCGAGTTTAGCGTACACAAAAACTAGTGGTAAAATAAGATTATTCTTTTAAAAAGAAGCAATTTATGTTTTTCGATATAACACAAACTTCAGATTGCGTGTTGCTTTTATTTTTTCTATCAAAAATCCTGTTTTTGTATTTAATACAGAAACACTCGAAGTATTTCATTTTGTGTAAGAACATTTATAACTATCAAAGCAAACTGTTTTGTTATTATAAATTATATTGTTCATATTATATTGCAAAATTGAATTATTCAATTAAGTTTTCCATACGTAAATATGTCTCTTGATTTATGTACTAAAAATGGAATTATATTGGCCGAAAAATATTAAATAGTATCTTACGTTGATGCAAATGAAAGTAAAAAAAGCAATAGCCTTTAAAAATTTCACACAAACCTTATTAGTTAAACATAACTAAAGGAGTGAATTTAATTATACAATTTAACTTATAAATTTCATTGAAAAAATGTAAAAAAATAAGAAGCGTCCAATAAATTAACATAAGAGTTTTTACCTACTTTTTTATTAATACATTTTTATTAATATAAAATTATATTTTCCTGTTAATGTACTTATTTCCAAATTAATATAAAAAATACACCAATTTGTATTAATTTGTCTGACCTTATACTTTTTCTGCTAATGCAAATATCCTCTTAATATTGAAATTTTTCTACAAAACAAATATAAAACATAAAATACACATTTAATTTTAAAGCAAAAATACTTGAATTCACATTTAAAAAAGGAAATGTTTCAAATCTAAATGCAAAAAATAATTTTATTTTTCAATTTTCATTTAGTTTTTAAATAAGTAGAAAGACCAAATATTTTGGAAAAAAAATGCAACTTTAAAAACTAAATTATAATTTCTTTTGAAACTTGCTTAAAAATTCTTTTGAATCCCCCATATTAACTTCCATCAAGATATTTAAAAAGTGAATCACCAGGTTGGGAATTTGTAATGCTAATGAAAATGAGTAAGTACTCCGTATCACACGGAATGCATATTAATAAGAATAATATTTAAACTTTTTGCTGGGATTCATATTTAATGTTGTTCAGTGTACAGTTTTAATAATCTATAAAAATATAACTTTCCGAAAATACATTCATTTTACAAAGTATCATTTTATTATATGCTTTGGGAAATTAAAACTTAGTAATATAACAAGCAAATATTTGATTGGTTTTGAAAAATTTTATTGTTAAAACATATTTTGAACATAAAACTTTTCTGATCATGAATTATCTTTAAGATCAAGTCATGCTGTTTGTTAATTGGTCAGCTCTCTGGCTTTTAGTTCACTTGTTCGTAGATTCGATTCTCACTTTTGTGTGTGGTTTGAAATAATTTTGTATCAATTTTAAACCAAAGTTCCTCGTAGAGTTAGCCGTCATGCGCAAATAATGACCAAAGAATGATAGACTAAAGCAACTTGCTAAATAGGAAACTTCTGTTACTGTAGAAATATTTAATATAATGAATTCCATATTCACACAGGCTAACATTGAAATGAACATTCGCAAGTTTAACTTTTTCAGTTTCTCATTTTTTTAGATTATAATTTTTCTTATGTAATTAATAATAAATATCACATATAATATCCATGCTAATAGCAGCTATATGATTTAGTATTTAAAAAAATATCTGTTTATATTGCAGTGTGTGTGTGTGTCTATTTTACATGCCATTGTGAATTGTAGTTTGAAAACGTTAAACTAATTCAAGAATTCTTCTGCGAATCTTTATCTGAGAGATTTTGCAGCAGTTGAAATTGTCGTTCTAAATTTCTTTATTTTGTGAGATAAAAAAAAAATTTCCCCATTCAGGTTTGTCCACAAATCAAAAGAAATTCCGCTCTTTTTTCTCGGTAATCATTCAGATTCGGGAACACAACTCTCAAAGTAATTTTCTCCACAGAACACCAAAAAAAATATCTAAAAACACGTAAGATGATCTAGAAAAAAGTGTTAAAAAAAAAAAAAAGAAATCTTCCAATAATTGGACAGAAGTAAGAGGAAGAAGAGTACGATCAAAAGAAAAAAAACAACCTAATATCACATAGCCTACGTGCAAACACGATACCAGAAGTCCTCGTTTTCTCCTTACATATTTGCACCCGCGCCACTTCTTTTTATTCTTTGTCTTTGGAACCAGTCTAACAAGACTTGGGTGTTTGAGGATGTTGGACAGGTTTCTCCCACTTTCGAGTAAAGTTGTTACCCGGTTGTGAAAGTTTGCCTGTGTGGTAAAATCGAGAGAAAGTAAAGAAAGGAATTTAAAATATCTTTCCACTCCGGTGGCAATAGATTTAATTAAAAGCTGTTGAGTCTTAACTGTACCCGTGTTTGACCGATGAGGCTTTAATAGCGGTTTTCCAAACAATGCTTTTTAACACTAATGATTGAATTAGGGGTTGTAACAATGTGTAATTGGATTTAATTTTCTACCTTTGCTGCTGTTTGTAGAATGTAATCTTTGAGCAAAGCATTTAGAAGATAGAAAATGTTTTTCTTAAATTTTGGAGAGAGGTAAAATAACTTAATTATTTTTCAAGCTTAAATCCAAATTAATATGTAGAATTCGAAATGTTTAAGTTTGTGGTCATTAACGTCCAAAAATTGTTTATCAAAAAGTTATATTTTTAGGAATTTTATTTTCGCTATTTGAATTGGAAGAGCAGAAGGTTCGTGATCTGTTTTCCTGTTTAGTAATTCCTAGGTTCAATTCCCACTTGTTAATATTTATAATGATTTGAAATCAATTTTAAATTATAGGTGTATGATAGCAACCCTTGTTTTGTCAGTATTAAATAATTTTGAATAATCTCTTCTTATCATTCTTTTGAATCTTAATATTTATTCAATTGATAGCGGTGATTTATTGTTAAAATATTCTCTTAATAATTTTTATCCTTCATTTTGGGTGACTTTTACGCTTCTTTCATCAAACATATTTTTTCTTCATCCAGTCACTATTTTAATGTTTGTAGAATGCCATAAATTCTTACCTTTTTTATAAAAAAAATATCTACATCGATAATTATAGAGAAATATAGGGGGATTCTAGATTGATTTTGCAAATTAAGAGGGGTGATAGTACCTATCCATACAAGCAAAACTTACATAGGAATATAGGTTATACTTTGAGAGGAAGAAAAGAAAAAAGTAGAAATGCATCAAGAATCTATCACAAATTTACCGTAAGCAAATTTCTTCAGAGAAGAAGCATTTTGATCTTATTGGTTACCGGAGAAAGCCAATCAGATAAGACATCGTCATTTAAAAACATCATAGATTCAAATATCTGATAACATCGTAAGAAAATTCTCGTGAATGCTATCCCACCCGATAGATTGGAGTACGGATCTGTGGCTTGGCCTCCTCGCTCACCTTATCTCAACCCACTGGACTTTTTCTTCTGGAGCATCAAGAAATCTTTAGCGTATGAGCAGCCTGGGGATTCAGCTGAAGATCTGTGCCTATAATCGTTGTTGCTCCAGGTAAAATTAACATGACACCAGGAGTATCTTCGGTAGTGTCCTCTGTGTAACGACACACGTGGTCATAATTTTGAGAATTTGCAGTGAGGTTTTCACTTAACAATAAATACAATTGTGAATTTTTGACATTATTCATTCGCATACCCAATACTGTTGTATGTTCAGATGATTCTTCTTTTCTGTTTCTCAGAGTGAAATGCGACCTTATGTTCCTATGTAATTATTGCTTGTCTGGATGAGTACTATTACCAATCTTAATTTGCAAAAACAGAATATAATCACTCTGTATAGCTTGTAGGCAACTGACTTAATTTCAATTGAAGTAAATCCGTGAGAAAATATTAGGTTGGGGAAAAAGTAATCCATTATTTTTTCGGTAGACGTCTGTAGTGATCGATATCTCGTGAAGTATCTATCAAACAATTTCAGATTTATGCTAGTTGGAAAGGTGACATTTGACACTAAAATATCCTCTTGCGGTTTTTTGTTTGATTAATTCAGTTACGAGTACAAGGTTTTAAAAATGGAAGACAACAAACAGAAAATTCGATACATTTTCGTTTTTCTCTTGTAACGACGAAAAAGATAGCCGGGTGGCTAAAATTGTGAAAGGTGTTTATCATCCTATTTAAGACTGTAACAACCAGTTACGTACAATTTTTGTTTCGTCGATTCCGTTCGGGTATTTTTGATGTTAGAGATGCACCTCGCATGTGGATATAGCATCGTCAAAAATGTCTATAAAATATCAAACATGATTGAAGTTAACCGCATGTCAGCAGTCGTAACGCGCAAGACCTAAAAATCTACATGAAAGCCGCTTAAAACTTTTTACAAAGCGAATCCAAAAGAAGTTACATGAAGTTCACATAAAAATAATGGATTTCTTTTTCCTCAAACTAATATATAAAATTCATTTAAAAATCAAAAAAATTAGGAAAACAATAATATAATATAAGTTGGCTTAATTGAATACATTTTTGTTTATATAAAATTTGTAATTAGTGTAAAATTATTTATAAAAAGCAATGCATGACATCATTTCGAGTTTATTTTCAGGTTTGATTTACCACAGATCGTGAAAAATTGGTCATTTATTCTCATATTGCATAAATTATGTTGACTTATGGAACGGTACTGATTAAGTTCTAATCAGAAAATCGTAGTTTCAATTATCAAAAAGTAAAAAATGTATTCATATTTTACTTTTTAATAATTGAAACTATCATTAATATAGTTTTGGTAATTTTGGAACAGAATATGTAAATCGTAGTTATGTATTTTAAATAAAATATTAGCTTCAAATACAGCATGATTTTTGATAAACTGCTCAGAATCGGATATAATTTAAAACAAGATATTTCTCTAGAATTATTGCGTGGATAATCTCATTCAAGAAATCTGTAACTAATTACACGTGCTTCAGCAGGTTTTCCAGTTGACAGGTTCAGATGGGTGCGCAATATAATATGAAGGATGTTATCATAAGCATCGAGTAATTTACTACGATAATCAATCTTCCTCAATTTTCTAGTGCCTTAAACATGGGATTGCTTTAAACTTATAAGAGGCACATAATAAACCGCAGTCTCTAATATAAGGAATGTCAGGAATATATAAATTATAGTTGCTAAACAACATATGCTTTGGATAAAATTCATAACTATTTTACGTGTTTTGTTTATCACTACATAATATTATGAAGGAAAAGGGAATTTCCTATGATATAATAAAATTTCGTATTAATTGTCCCCCATCATTGTATGAAATTTAATATTTAATTATCTATATTGCGAAAAGTTTATCTAACATTCAAACATTTTGTTGTCTAATAGAGCTATGACTTTTGTCGCCCAACCTGTCTAGTGGTTAGCGTAACTGACTACAAATGGGGAGGACCTGGGTTCGAATCCCGCCTCGGGAATGGATGAACTTTCTCTTCCTATGTGTTTCTTGTCCTTTCATCTAATGATGGATGAATGTGTCCCACCCTATAAACGGGGTTATTATGGTGTGACGTGGGTAGTGCTACTCGCCTCCGTGACTTGGTTCACAGGTGCCCACCGGGTAACGATAAAGTTAGGCTAAAAACGACAAATTGTGGTTAAAAAAAGGGTTTGCGATAGTTGCTATGGGAAATGAGTAGCAATTTCCAGTCTTGTTGTGGCTAAAAAAGGGTTAATCATCCAATGCCCGGCATTGGAAAAAAAAAAGAAAAGAGATATGACTTATTCTGTTCATTGGATTCTGTTCCATTCGTACATTCAATTACAACCTTGGGTGTGGATGTTTGAGATTTAAAGTGGAATACGAACTATTACAGTTTCCTGTTGAATACGCATAAGACTAAGAGATACTCGCACAAAAGTGTTTTTAAATTTTTAAAATATATATTTGGTAAATTCTGTCACTTGCTGTATAAATAGGATTTTGGTATTCTAAAGTGCATTCATTGTAAAGAAATTGTTTTTTTTTTTATGTAAAAACTCTCCTACTAAAACCTAACGTATTCCTACCCAATGATGACGCTGAGTGCTAACATTTACCAAAATATATCTTGGCAACAGTTCAAATAAAAGTATTTTGAGGTTTTCCTATATCCCACGACTTCATTAATCTTTTATGGTATGAAATGTTATCATGCTATCACTTAAAATTCATTAATCTTTGCATTTATTAATACAAAAGATGCATTTATACTATTAAAATTTAGGAATAATACTTTATGTATATATAAATTTGGCAATTATTTTATAAAAGTGTAAAAAAAAAAAATTTTTTTTCTAGTATGATGCAAATAACTCTATTTATAAGCAATTTTTCTGACTTGAAATTAGAATCAAAGAATGGAGACATAAATAATAAGCAAAAAATCGAATTAAGTTGGCTTCATTTGATTTTACACCGTATTTTATTGTCTAAAACTGAGTGCGTTTCATAATCTATCGATTTATTTTGCTATGTGTGCCATGGTTGCTATGGGAAACAGTTCCCTCAATAGTTTATCTGCCGGGTCTATTGCTTACTTTTTTATTTCAAATAAGAATAGAATAAAATGTGAAACAACACCCACACTTTATGAGGGATTTAAATGTAAAAACTACCATTCTAATTCCTAATTTTTTTTAACATTTCTGCATTTATATGGAAAGGTTTTGATTTAACGAAAGATATTTTTTTTATAATAACTGAATAAATATTTTTTGTGTTTTTTAAAAACTCTATGTATGTTGAAGTCCTAAGATGCACTAGTATTTATTTCAATAATTGATTATTTAGAAAGCATAATATAAATAATTTCCATTGTGATACGAGTTGTGCTTTTTACAATGTAAAAATAAGAACTTAGGTAATAGTCTTCAGATTTTACTTTTTATCTATTTACTATTCTAATTTGTTTTAACAATTTTTTACTATTAGGAATCACTTTGTAATCTTTTCTTTCCGAAAATAGTATAGCTCTAATTCCTCAATTTATTCCTATATGCATTTAGAAACAGAATCGCAAGATTTCCCCGAGAAAACAAGGCAATGGTTGTAATTATGGACATTTTTAAATTTCAATTAAATGCATTCTCAAAAATGTACTATATTTCTTTTTTGTTTTTTCATCTTTAAAAACGTTTCGGTTTGTAACACAACATAATGTGTATTGTTCTACAAGGTATGTAAAGAACATTTTAAATTATAATTATATAAAAGTTGTCTATTATACTATTGAATGTAAAACCAAATTATATATAATGTAGCATGTTGTCACTAATATACATTATTACATACGCAAATCAATGTTTGAAATAGTTTCGAATAGTTAAAATGTTTGAATTACAAAAGTATTCAAAAATATTAAGTAGTTTCTAGAACTTTATGAACAATTTAATAGTTTGGGGAAAAAGTAATCCATTATTTTTTCGGTTGACGTCTGCAGTGATCGATATCTCGTGAGGTATCTATCAAACAATTTCAGATTTATGCTCGTTGGAAAGGTAAAATTTGACACTAAAATATCCTCTTGCGGTTTTTTGTTTGATTCATTCAGTTACGAGTACAAGGTTTTAAAAATGGAAGACAACAAACAGAAAATTCGATACATTTTCGTTTTTCTCTTGTAACGGCGAAAAAGATAGCCGGGTGGCTAAAATTGTGAAAGGTGTTTGTCGTCCTATATAAGACTGTAACAACCAGTTACGCACAATTTTTGTTTCGTCGATTCCGTTCGGGTATTTTTGATGTTAGAGATGCACCTCGCATGTGTATACAGCATCGTCGAAAATGTCTATAAAATATCAAAAATGATCGAAGTTAACCGCATGTCAGCAGTCATAACGCGCAAGACCTAAAAATCTGCATGAAAGCTGTTTTAAACCTTTTTACAAAGTGAATCCAAAAGAAGTTACATAAAGTTCACGTAAAAACAATGGATTTCTTTTTCCCCAACCTAATATAAGAGTTAAATCTACCTTCAAATAACTTCTACAGAAAGCGAAGATAAGTATGTTAAGTTAAAATATATTTTTTTTTTACTTAAACACTTATAAAATATTCGAATGTTTCGCACACTATTCCATTTTGTTACTTAAAACCCCAAATTAAACTAAAAACAGAAAATCCGGTACTCCATCTATGTCCACTTGTGCCTAAGCAAACATGGCAGAGGCCCGTTTGTCATCAACAGTAATTTGAATCCATTGAAAATGCAATTCGCCAGGGAACGAATGAACCATGAAATAAATCTTCCTCGTAATAGCTTGAGAAATGTCTGGAACACCCTCTACTCAACCGCATGCTAATGGCGGCACTCATTGTCTCCGGAGATAATAAATACCGTTATTATTCATTTTTTTGCCTATTATGTTTCGACTACTGAAGAAGCCACTTCGTAACTCCTGGGGAGAGGGGGTGGTCTACAGGTACAATCGTCCTTTGTTCTTCTCCGCGAGATGTGCTGCGTAACCTCCTCTGTATGGCTTCCAGCCATCCAGCACAATTAACCTCATCTTGCACACCACGGCTTCTTTCTGTGGATCTTAGGGCCGCGTGGTCTTAATTGGGAAGCTCGTTTTATTCTTCTAATGTTTCATCTTTTCATAATGTCTTGATTTTTCTTATTTGTTTGAAGGGTTTTAAAGGCGTTGAAAGCTTTTAATGGGATAGTTTCAGAGTTTATGGAGGAAATGAAAACTTTTAAAAGTTTTCTTTTTTAGTCACTTAGGTTCAGATGGATTTAAATGGTGAAACCCAAAAGAGAATTTTGTTTTCCCCATTTAAAGTATGAAAATTAATAAGATTGCTGTGTATTATTGAAATTTGATTCTTAGGAATAGAATATTATTTGATTTGCGTTTTACTTGTTTTTGCTGGATTTGGATGAAATACATATCTTATAATGGATTAAAAGCACAACTGAAACTATAACATGGTTCATATTTAATGCAGATTTATTTTACCAGTGGAAAAAAATTTCTAAAAATTTATTGTTTAGTGTCATGAATGTATATTGAATAATGCAGAAAATGTTTTCTTAAATAAATTTAAAAAAAAAAAAAAAAAAAAAAAAAAAAAAAAAAAAAAAAAAAAACTCTTTAAATAAACGTGTATATGTAAATCAGATTTTATAAAATAAATTTCCTAATAGATTTTAAATATTTAATAATTTGATCTAATCAACGAAAAGTAGAATTTTTTATGCATATTTCAGAAACAACCTATTTATGTTCTTTCATTTTATAAGAATATATTTATGAAATATATTTATGAAGAAAACTAATTGCATTACATTTAATGTGAAATTTATCTTAAATTTTATATTAATGTAATTTATCTGAAAAGTTTGTCAATCTTCAATGGCATTTAATATTTTACTTTACGTGATTGCATTACTATTTCCCATTAATCTCTTGCAAATTGTATTAGTACTTGGAGTAAATACCATTTGCAATCCTGCTATTTTCCCGTTGATAAATTATAAATTTTGGCGAGTAAATATTGGCTTCGAATGTCACTCACCAACATTGAAAATAGATGCCTAAATTTCGTATTTTACATGCCTCCAGATGCTTAGATTTTATATGCTCATGTCTATACCGCTCCATTTCAAGATGGTATTTAAATTTTCAATTTTGAATTTACGTATTTTAAAATATGATATAATTTATTTTTTGCTGGGATATCATTTCCAGGACAATCTATTAGTTTTAAAAATATTTGAGTTGTTTACATATTTGAAATTGATAAAAATATATTTTGCTATGTTTTGATTATATGTGTAACTATGTTGCGTTTTTATTAATTCTATAAAGCATTAAAATTTAATTTCGTCAGATTGACAATCCCCGCATTTTGCAACCTACGCACACGCCTTGAAGCAGTCACTTTCAAAATAAATATTTCATCACCAATCTTATTTTGGCGATGAAGATGCGTTCGGCTAATTTATTATTCTCCTCGGCATTTCTAGCTATTTTCTGAAGCATTTTTAATCAAATGTTTAGATGACTGAACATTTCAATCTAATTAGGTTATTTATGAATGCAAACATTTTTAGAGAGAAAAGCTTCTTAATCATTTGCATTGTAGGTACCTAGAAATATCAAATTAAATTTTGGGTTTCGTTTTGTGCCATTTTTGTTTATAGATTCTGCAAGCATCTATTCCTATAACTGGAGAAAAGAGGGGGCGAGGCTAATTAAATTGGTTTGTTTATCTTTAAGAGAATTTGAAATGAATGTCAAAGAATCTCATTAAAATAAATCACCAGAAATAAATCGTAATTTAACGGAATAATATTAAATAAACAAGGCATTCCATTCTAAACTCGTTTGATTTTAATTTTATAATTAGCACCTATAGCATTCTAAGCTTTTGTTCGTAACTCAATTTGTTGTAAAATTATGTTCCATGCATTTGTCTGATATTAATATCAAAGGGAATTAGGTTTTAAATATAAAATTTTGAATTTTCAGAACCATCAGGTATAATTTTCTTTGGTTGCAGCAGAACTTTAGTTCGAATGCAGATCCACCTTTATAGTAAAATATTTTAAGATTAAAAGCTTTAACAACGTAAATTTTAGATTTAATTTTCTGATTAAATCTGTGATCAGAATATATCTGATGTGTGATCAATGTTAATATATGCAACTGCATTTTATAAATATTAGGTTGGGGAAAAAATAATCCATTATTTTTTTCGGTAGACGTCTGTAGCGATCGATATCTCGTGAGGTATCTATCAAACAATTTCAGATTTATGCTCGTTGGAAAGGTGACATTTGACACTAAAATATCCTCCTACGGTTTTTTGTTTGATTAATTCAGATATGAGTACAAGGTTTTAAAAATAGAAGACAACAAACAGAAAATTCGATACATTTTTGTTTTTCTTTTATAATGGCGAAAATGCTAACCAGGTGGCTGAAATTGTGAAAGGTGTTTATCGTCCTAAATATGACTGTAACAACCAGTTACGCACAATTTTGGTTTCGTCGATTCCGTTCGGGTATTTGGATGCTAAAGATGCACCTCGCATGGATACAACATCGTCGAGAATGTCTATAAAATATCAAAAATGATCAAACTTGACAGCATGTCAGCAGTCGTAACTTCGCACAAGACCTAAAAGTCTACATGAAAACTGTTTTAAACCTTTTTACAAAGCGAATCTGAAAGAAGTTACAAAAAGTTCACGTAAAAATAATGGATTTCTTTTTCCCCAAACTAATATTTCATAGCACTGTAGTTTTTGAGAAAAATTTAGGTAAAGTACATAAATATAAACAGTTTTTTCAAAGAACTTTAAATACAGTGTCCATGATAATGGTACTAATATATTAAGGAATGTTCTTGTAACAAAACGTAAATTTATGTATTACTTTCTATCAAAAAATGCACATTTAATTGATTACTTTTCTGAAAATATATGCTCATATTTTTTTTTTTTTTTTTTCGCTCAAACTAACAAAATTGCATTTTTCTCTGTTTGAAATTTTAATGGAAAATATCTCGTTGAATGCTATCGTCATAAAAACTTTATAAGAACGTATTCGCTTAACCATTAAATTTTACAAAAACAGTAAAACATTTAAGCATAATTGCAAAAGCAATTTAAAATATTCTTCAAAATGTAATCTAAAAGTACAAAATAACTACCACTTTTTTTTAAACTCATGAATATTAATAAATTTTTCCAAAAGCAAAGCATGTTTTTAAAAGCTTAATTTTTGCTTTTGTTCAATTTGATAATTACCTGCGACTGCATAAAATCATAAAAATGGAATGCTAACTTTCTTGGGTTCAAATACAATTTCACAAAGTGCTTGTCACTGGGAATTAAAATTTATCAGAAAGCTTTCTTAGTTTGTTTCGTATAAAAGCTGTCAAGTGTTCTGAATTTTTTAAAAATAATTTGAAAGCTAATTAATTTTTGAGAGCAGTGTATATTTTACAGTAATAATTCTTCAATCTCACTCAGTGGGATATCATTCTTGTATGGTTTAATTTGTTGTCTGTCCGTTATCTTTTGGCAAATGAACAGGAAAAATTATCATTAGAGATTCAAGATAAATATCTATAATTAATTATCACGATTTTGTTTTTCGCTTAGGCGAATCGCTTTTGAAAAATTGTCAAGGAAATGTCAATTAATCAAAGTAAATAATCAGTGTTAGCAGCATTTCTATGTCGTCCTCCCATTTAATTTCATACATTTTTAAAATTTTTTACTTGAAATATCGATTGCTAAATTTTATTTCAAATATTTTTCTTATTTCTCTAGTCCACTCTAAAGATTCAGAATTAAATTTTCATATGTTGAATCATGAAGAGAAATTTTGTTTAGTTAAAATAATACCGCATTATACAGATACATTTTAAAACATAGTAGTATTTCTAAGCAATACTCACCTAAATGTTAAGAATTCTCTGTTAGTTACAATTGTTTTCCAATAAAATTTACTTAACCCGTAACTTCAACATTAAATTCAATTTATAAATTTTCTTAAAGATAGTGGCCTTTAATTTTTGCAATATTACATGCTCTCGCTGCCGACCAATAACTGAGTGGTTAGCGTTCTTGACTCCTGGGCTGTTGGTCCTGGGTTCGAATCCCGGTTTGGGCGTGAACGTTTCTTTTCTCTCTTTCTTTTTGTATCTTTGTCCTTTTTTCTTCTGAGATGATGAATGAATGTGGCCCACCCTATAGATGGGTTTGTGGTGGTGTGACGTATACAATGCTACTCGCATCTTCGTGATTTGGTTCACAAATGCCCACCAAGTAATGCTAAAAATGAGTATCAATTGTTGAGTTGTGGGCGACGGGTCAAGTCATCTAGTGGCCCTCCATTGCCGAGAATGGGAGAGAGATGGGGGGAAAAGTACTCATTTTTTAATAGGCACTTCAAGATAATATTCTAATTGTGAGGAAAATTTTTAGCTTGTACGTCTAGTCAAATCCAAACAATTTAATCGTGATTTTTACCCAGAAAGAGGCTGGGAAAACAACTTTAAATAGTCAAATGAATATTTACATTTGTTTTCGATTACATGAATATTTACACAGTTCGCTGAGCAGCTGCAAGTATTGATTTATTAAGTGAATGGCTCTTTCGAAAAAGATGCTTAAAAGTGTTTTCTGCCTTGATGGTCTTTAATACACGTTGAATGCCAAATTGCCTTATGTTGGCTTGCTGTGCTGTTTAAATATATTCTAAGAATTGTAATTTTCTTAATTGTAAATATATAAACCTATATATATCAGTATTATGCATTTCTTTCTGCCAAGGTTCTGAGCTAACAATCGAATGATAAGCGCTCTGGCCGTTGGTTCTACACTTCTTGGGTTCGAATCACAATTTTTGTGGGGATTTTTTTATTGGTTTGGAATCTATTTTAAACATTAATTTTCGGTTTAATTATCACCTGTGTATAGAAAAAGATTGTTGATTGCCAAAAGAATTTGGTTTTCAGGCAAACGGTAATCTGTTACGAATTTCAGTAACTGCTAATTCAAATAAATACCATATACTTTTTATAATATTGATTTTTTTTTTAAAAAAATTATTACTTACTTTGAGGTAGTTTTCAAAATTGACAAAGACTATCACTAAAAATTATTTTGATTCTTTTAGTTTCTGAGAATAATCGAATAGATTTAGAATAAATAGATTTCATTTAAGCAAATTTTAATTTCGCCATCAAATTATTAAAGTTTTTATCTCTTTTTACCACAAGGTGTTTAAGTTTTCCTCGTAAGTTAGTACAATTATAATTTTCGAATGTATTTAAATGATTGCTTTTCGTCCTCAAATATGCTTTCCCAAATTATTTCGCAAATATTAGCGCTTCTGACTCAAAGTTCACTCACGTTTACATATTTCATAAAGATAAATCTTCCTCTTTAGTGACTTTAATGTCAACACTGTCCGCTGGAGCATTCACGAGATTGTTGTTTAATTCCGAATAAAATTCTATTCATTTATATTCCCTTCCTTATCTTGATGAGGGAAGGACCCTCTTGATTTATCTCCATTCCAAGACAGGGATGCCTCAGATGAGAAAGTCTAGCGCATCTGGACCGGGTGGGGGGGGGAGGAGGAGGGAGCCTTACTAAGAACAGGAAGTAATTAACTAGACGTTTTCTAGTTAGGAAAAGAAGCACTCACTTTCTCCAGCAGTTAATTAGGCTCGGTTAATGATTCGCTGGAGTAAAAAAAAAGTGCGTATCGGTCAACAAAGCTAGGGATATACTCTTTAAAGTTCTTAATTTAGTCTAAGTCTTTTGGTAGTGACTTTTGTGTTTTAATGGATTTAGCAAATTGCCCCTGTCTCTGCGATACGGGTGATTCGAATTATAAAAAAATTAATGTGCTTTGTTTATTGCGGTTGTCTTGGGTTATGAGGGAAACTTTTGAGTGTTAAATAGTTACAGTTCTTAAGAACTTTATGCTTTAGTCATATCCCTAAGGATTACAGCTTTTGAATTCTATAAATATTAATTTCAGTAGAGGTGTAAAGCATAAAATCATGAATAATGTTTAGGTTACATGCCATATGAAGAGGATATTTCAACAGTGGAAATGTGTGTATGACTGCATAAAATAATATTTAATCTCCAAACCAGTGATTCTAAACAACTGTGACGCCACACTTCTCTAGGCAACCTAATTCTTAAAGTGTGGCGCCAAATTTTAGAAATGTATATAATAAAAATTATACTTTTTTATATTACTAGTAAAGTTTGTTTAAATCTAGAAAAGTACACGGTAAAAGAAAACTTGTTTTTACATTTAAATACCATATTTTTTACAGTTATAAACTGGCTTTTCGTAAAGGGATATATTTGCTCCACGTGAAGAAATTTCAAGTGTTCCCTGTATCTACAGTTACAATTTTTTAAATCTTATTTGAATGAATTCAGATTTTTGTTTTTATCCAATATAAAATAAAAGATCGAGAATGTTAAATGTAGAAGGCATTAACAGTAGCATTGTCATTTTTAAGACCAAATATAAATGAAATTATAAAATAACATCGAGCTCAAATTTCTCATTAAAAGTATCTTTATTATAAATTAATCCCTTAATATACGTACTGTGGTTTTTATAGTACATATGTTATTTTATTTTACATTCAGAATTACTATCATAAACTATTTTAACAGTGCATTATAGTTGAATAAACATTTTCTTTGTGCCGCCAAATTTTGAAACACTTAAGTGTCCCACGGGGAAATAAAATATTTTAGAATTGCTGCTCAAAAATGTTTATTACTTTCAGAATTGATTGCATCGTCTATTTTATTATTTTTTTTCAACAAATCTACATCAACAAATTATTAATTTCTTTCCACAATATGTACTTGGATTTGGTAAATCTTTTAAATATATGCATGCAATTTTGGATGCATTCAATTTATACGAATTTGGTTTGCATATCTGTTAAATTCCTAATAGTACTATATTCAATTATAATTTTGCATTACACCACCAGGGTCCTAATGCTTCAGTTCAAATCAGATATTATGACTATGGACCACTTTGTTGAAGAGTAGGGCGTGGACCCTACTCTTCAACAAAATGGTGATGTCTGCAAGTTATATTGGATGGCGAGGGATAGCATGTCCTGACCACTTACATGCTCCCCCTCTAGCATTTTAAATTTTGAAATTTTAGAATTTTAATTGTTTTATGTTGGTTTTTAAATTTTTTTTTCTTTTGTTGTAATTTAAATGTGTTTGCGAGTAGCCAGATGTTGATGGATTGGGTTCTTTTTAGCCATATGTGTAACAACAACAACATTAAATTTTTGAATTTCATGAATTGAAATTATTTTTTACATGACAATTATCAGTACCTGAGTAAATTTTTTAAGCACATGCTTATATTTAGATCTTGTACATTTACTATTGTGTGCAGCTAAAAAGAGAGTCTAGAAATTACTTCTATTTTCACTTGTAATTAATATAAAACTACATACGCAAAAATTTTTTGCGGAGTTTAGTGTATTTTCTCATTGAAAACAAATTTAGCTGCGTTGAAGAATTCTTGTTTTACCTTAAATCTCTTAATGGAGAAAGAAATTTTATTTTGTATGAATATGTGCAAAACATACAATAATTTAAGTATTTTGCTTTTATAAACTAAGAGTGTATTCTTTTGGCTTATGCATGGGAGAAAATGTGTGTGGATTTCATCGTAAATGCTTGTGCTGAAAAAATTAATTGTTTTGATCCTTTTTAAGAGCAGTCAATATACAAAAACTAGAGTAGTATATATTTAAGCTTTGTGGCTACATGTTTTATTAGTTAAATATTTTCCCACATTTTAACAACAATTTTGATATAAAAACGAACTGTTTACATTTAAACTATAAATATGAAATTGTTATAGAGGTGGTTTGTATATTTTACTTACAATTCTGAACAAAAATTTCTTGCATTACTCTCTAGAATTGCAAACATTTCAAATCCAATACTTTAAACAAAAAATTGATTTTTGTATTACATGGAACTGACTGTATTTACATACGAACAAATCGATAAAATTTATTGAATTTTTCTACGTTACTTTGTATTTTGAAAATTTACACAATTTGCATAAATAAAATATTAAGTTACAAATGATTTCATCAATGTTTGAAGTTTCCATTCCTAAAAGTCGTAGTATTTGGCTAAAATACAAAATTTTTATTATATTAGGTTCGGGAAAAAGAAATCCATTATTTTTACGTGAACTTTATGTAACTAATTTTGGATTCACTTTGTAAAAAGTTTTAAAACGGCTATCATGTAGATTTTTAGGTCTTGCGCGTTACGACTGCTGACATGCGGTTGACTTCGATCATTTTTTATATTTTATAGACATTTTCGACGATGCTGTATCCACATGCGAGGTGCATCTCTAACATCAAAAATACCCGAACGGAATCGACGAAACAAAAATTGCACGTAACTGGTTGTTAGTCTTACATAGGACGATAAACACCTTTCACAATTTTAGCCACCCGGCTATCTTTTTCGCCGTTACAAGAGAAAAACGAAAATGTATCGAATTTTCTGTTTGTTGTCTTCCATTTTTAAAACCTTGTACTCGTAACTGAATTAGTCAAACAAGAAACCGCAAGAGGGTATTTTAGTGTCAAATGTCACCTTTCCAACGAGCATAAATCTGAAATTGTTTGATAGATACCTCACGAGATAGCGATCACTACAGACGTCTACCGAAAAAATAATGATTACTTTTTCCCCAACCTAATATATGCGGAACATGTTTTGATGACATTGCTTAAGTTTCACATAGCTTAAGCTACGTGTCTTGATCCTGATCATACAAAATCTTGATTTAAAAGATTTCGAATGAGTTACAATTAATCTGAGAGAATTCGACAGTAAAATAATCATTAAATGGTTAGAGAAAATCTCAATGTCAAATTTTTTTAAAAAATTCTGTATTAGTCCCACTTACAGATGATGCTCCTTTTTTACTTCATTTACAGTTTTCACTTACTGTGAAAGTACAATAACTTTTTACTCTAACAATAGCATATTATCCGATGTTCTCTAACATCAATTCCAATTGCTTTAAATCACGAATTTCGTGATCTAACATTTTATTTTGCAAGAAAGATCATTTGCTGAGACCTCATTTCATTTCTGCCTTGATAACGCATTTTAGACACTACCAAGAACTCTATTTTATAATGGTAAATTTTCTAACAGTGTTTTATATTTAGCAAAATAATTTACGCTTTACGTCAGTGTGACATCATTTTCGACACCTGGAAATTGCAACATTATTTTAGAAATAGATTTTGCATGTTCTTTTTTTAATTAAAGTATATCATTATGTGATACAAACCATCTGTGTGGATATTAAATCAAAATCTTAAGAAATGAAACTAGTTTTATAATTTTGTTTTTATACTAAACTGTGAAAATACTTTAATAAAATTAATTTACATTGAAATTTATTTATAGATATTCATTATTAAATTCTGTAGTTTTCTTGAAAAAAAATCATTGTTTCGTTTTGGCATCATTCTAGTTTTTTAAGTATTTTATGATAAGTAATTTGTAAATATATTTAGTATGTGAATAATAATTCCATTTTCAAGTATGCGTCTCTTTTATTAAAAGGCAACTTCTGATAAACTTATTTCTTGTGCCAGGGTCCACAGCTGAAAGTTTAAATTTAATCGAAATTATCCACCTATATCACAAAAACATCAATCAAAATCGGACATCAAAATGTCATACTTTTTTCTTTTCATGAAATCGACACCACTCTTGGCTCTTTCCCAAGAATGAAATTACCATACGCTTTTGAATGAATTCAATAAATTGGAGAGGCAATAAGGCAAAATATTTACTCTTGGAACTCTGGGATATTATTTGTAAAAAAACTTGACTTTAATTTTTGATTATTTGAGCATTTTAGTTATTTAAATTTTCCATGTCGATATTTAGTCATAGTTTAAGCAAGCCTTTTTTTTTATTTTTATATACATATATAGTTAAAAAAAATTTTAATGTAAGAAATAATTTTGGCATTAAAAAACTATTATACTTTAAATTGTTAGCATTTATACTTTAAATAACGAATATGTAATTTAAAACAATTACATAATTTTTCTTACAATTTTACTGTGAAATGACCATAAAAATAAATCTTCTTGGACAATTACTATCAAACTTAATTTTCAATTACTACCAGTGGAGAATGACAATGTGATGCAATATTATCTATTAAATATGTTATGAAGAAATATATCTGAAATGTAACTTATATAGAAAGAATTAATTCATTTTAATTCTTTCTAAATGGATGCATAACATGTCTAGAGTTAAATACCATTTATGAAAAAAAAAATATATGGGTTAAACTATACTTTAGGGTGCCTTTTGGTGAACTTGGCGGTTTTTTGGCGCCATTCCAGTTCGCGCCGATTACAGTGCTAACAAGTATGGTTGAATATTAAAAAATAACGCAATGTCAGTTGGATTTTCAAAATTCTAAAAACGATAAACCAATCAGACCCTCGACTGGATTCAAGTCAATCAGAACACGATTCGATTTTGGCCAGCTTGGCGAACAATCGCGATCACAACTTGGCGAGAATCAAAAGGGCACCCTAAAGTATAGTCTAACCAAAATATTATGTTCTTGACAATAACAAAGCATAACCGGTTAGATTAATTTCAATTCTATAAATTTATTCATAACCGTTTTTATAGAGGAACTTTTTGCTGGTAACTTAAATGAGTATAGATCTGTACAAGGAAAATGTTACACTTAAAAAAATGAATTATTGTAAAATAAATTTTAAAAAAAACATTATTTCTTACCGGTTACATTATTTATTAATATGTTTTATATAATTATATTGGAAATAAGGTATACAAACACATAACAACTTCAACATCTAAATTACGGTATTTGTTGTCGAATAGAATTTAATATTCTGAATTTTCAGCATTGCACAATCCGTTTAAATAAATCTCAAAAATCCTCTCATTTCAGCATTCTCGAAAAACAGTCTTCATATTCTAGCTCTCGTTGGAGAGCTCCAAACATGAAGAAACACGTTTTCGGATGAAAAATATATCCATTGATTTATGTGCTAGGATTTTTCTAAGAGAACCATTTATAATAAATGATTTCTAGGTGACAAAATTATTTCTGATGCTTGTTGAAAAATGCTTTTCATTATATTGAATATTCTTTTACTTTGTAATAGAATACGTATTTTATTTTAATTCTAAAACGCTGCATATTTTGAAATGGCGTTATTTAATAAGCTTTGAAAATATTAAACGGAAAACAAATTTCGTAGTGAATAATAAATTTCACAAATAATTATGATTAATTTAACTCTTGTATAAATTTTCATTCCAGTTTCACATTTTTTTAATTTGCGTCTTCTACAAAATATGTTAATTATCGAGTTGTTGAAACGTTGAAATCAAAGTGAATCGAAATTATATGTAAGGGGTAATGCAAATAATTTAAATGAAATTATCTACTTTACTAAAGTATTGAGTTTGAAAATGTATATCATTGTATGGTGTTTTTAGTTTTAAGTTTTCAATGATGTTTCTTCCTAAAAATGGTAGTTGTATTTAAACTACCATTATTTTTAGAAAGAAGCATCATTGTTGCAAAATTTTAATCTATGTTGTAATATGACATTTCATCCAAAAAACTCAAAATGAAAATATAATTCAAAAATCGATAATACATGAAATATGTTAAACGCTTATGAAAGTATTTATATTAATCACTTAAAGAACTTTATACATAATACTTTTATTATATGATAAAGAATGTTGCAAAATAGAGATATATTGAATGAAAACAAAACTTTAGATTTTACTTTAACAAATAATGATTGTACGCCATCAAAATTAATCACGGGAAATAATTTTATGTGAACCCATCAAAATCTGATTCTTTAGTCCCTGAATTTAAAAAAATTCCAAATTCTGCCTTAAACTAGGAATTAAATAATCAACTTAACTCTGAAAGCAACTTTGAATCTTAGTAATGTAGACGATATTTTCACTTATTTTTACACTTTCCCTTTGTGTTTTGTAAATGACAGTATTTTCTGTGATTTACGAAATTTTTGGGTAAATTATAATAGAATATATTTTTAAATGCTTGTAAATACCGCAATAAAATTAACTTCGACATAAAATGAAGTATTTAACATAAAATGAAGCATGCTTTCGGAATAAACGCTTATACTTTCATTATTCACTTAAAATTGTATAATTTTGAGCGATAACGATTGAAAGTAATGAAACAGTCGATACTGCACTTTATTAGTAAACATCACTCTGTACTTCAGAAAAGATATTAGTTTTCCCCTTTCAGTTTTGTATCCATATTACTCCACAAATTGAAATAAATCATGAAGAATTTCTCTCGTTATATTCAGAAAACCACGGGTAATCTTCAGAGGGCAGGAAATCGTTGCAATCATCCGAATACGAAACGAGTATCATTAACCTCTATTTGAAGATTTATTCGGCTATTAGAAAATCCGCAGTTTGAATTTCATTTGAAGAAGATGCAAATTGGCACGATTTAAAATCTGATCAAAAGAGACTAAGTCGGTCGGCCTGCCAAATGCACGTTGAATGCCGCCCGCTAATGAAATGACGTAACGTTGGAGAATGGAACGATTCACTCAGTTTTAACGAAGCACTTCCACTTTAATTTCATTTGAAAAAGAAGCAAAGAAACGTTTTAATGAATTTTCTGGGGATTTTGATTTTTCTCGTATTCTTTCATTTTTGTAATAAAGTATTTTATGCGAATGGCTTTGGGATTTTGTGTTGTCATATTACTTGATCTCATATCTTAAAAATTTTAAATGCATTCTCCCATGATAAAATATTTTGGTGTTTTTTTAACAAATAAACTTGATTCCAGAAATTGTGAAAATGTGTTCGTTTAACTCTCAGGATCAATTAGAACATAACTATTCTAAATTTAGAGCATTAAATGTAAAGAACTCACTTTAATTCTTCTTCATAATTATATAGACTTTATACAACTTATATATATATAATTAGGTTGGGGAAAAAGTAATCCATTATTTTTTCGGTAGAAGTCTGTAGCGATTGATATCTCGTCAGGTATATACAAACAATTTCAGATTTATGCTCGTTGGAAAGGTGACATTTGACACTAAAATATCCTCTTGTGGTTTTTTGTTTGATTAATTCACTTACGAGTACAAGGTTTTAAAAATGGAAGACAACAAACAGAAAATTCGATACATTTTCGTTTTTCTCTTGTAACGGCGAAAAAGATAGCCGGGTGGCTAAAATTGAGAAAGGTGCTTATCGTCCTATGTAAGACTAACAACCAGTTACGTGCAATTTTTGTTTCGTCGATTCCGTTCGGGTATTTTTGATATTAGAGATGCACCTCGCATGTGGATACAGCATCGTCGAAAATGTCTATAAAATATCAAAAATGATCGAAGTTAACCGCATGTCAGCAGTCGTAACGCGCAAGACCTAAAAATCTACATGAAAGCTGTTTTAAACCTTTTTACAAAGCGAATCCAAAAGAAGTTGCATAAAGTTCACGTAAAAATAATGGATTTCTTTTTCCCCAACTTAATAATTTGCATAAGTATGTACAATAAATTTGTAACAATTCCTTAATGTGAAAGCTGTACCGCTGGAAAAGATTTTTTTCGTATTTAAAAAAAGTGGATTGCTGGGAGACTTTTTAATTTTCCCACTGAAAAAAAAGGTTTAAATTTATTCTACCATAGAGTGAATTTAAAATTACTTTCTATATGCATTTTTTACTTCCTCAATTTCTTATCACAATAAATCCGTAAATTAACGAAATGAGCATTAGAAATTTTCCTTAGTAACTTTATTATAAATTCTAAAAAAAATCTAATCACACGTGTAATTAGACGATGAAAATATTCTTGTAAACATTAATTCTTTTTTTTTTCCTCAATTTATTTTTTTACTCTAATCGTTGGAATCAATAAATGTTTTTTGTCAGTGGAAAGCAAGATTTTAATTAAATTCCTGATCTTTCTACTTTTTTTCGAAATTTTTAAGAAAAAAAACGAACAATGGAATTATGTTACAAGAAACCAATTTCTTTTTATATTTTCGTATTTTTTGTTTTTTTATAAAAGTTAAATAAAGAAACATTAAAGTTTTGCGAATATTAATTAAAAGACTAATAACTCTCAGAATTTTTATAATTAAACAACCAATTTCTACGTGTTACTGTAATATGTTTGCAAGTGTGGTAAATAAATTTGATTTATAGAGATGTATTCATATCAAAGCACTTAGCTTTTAATTTGTTAGAACTTCAAAACCTAGCTGGAATCTTATGATTTTATTTTAATATTAGGTTGGGGAAAAAGAAATCCATTATTTTTACGTGAACTTTATGTAACTTCTTTTGGATTCGCTTTGTAAAAAGGTTTAAAACAGCTTTCATGCAGATTTTTAGGTCTTGCGCGTTACGACTGCTGACATGCGGTTAACTTCGATCATGTTTGATATTTTATAGACATTTTCGACGATGCTGTATCCACATGCGAGGTGCATCTCTAACATCAAAAATACCTGAACATCATCGACGAAACAAAAATTGTACGTACCTGGTTGTTACAGTCTTATATAGGACGATAAACACCTTTCACAATTTTAGCCACCCGGCTATCTTTTTCGCCGTTACAAGAGAAAAACGAAAATGTATGGAATTTTCTGTTTGTCTTCCATTTTTAAAACCTTGCACTCGTAACTGAATTAATCAAACAAAAAACCGCAAGAGGATATTTTAGTGTCAAATGTCACCTTTCCTACTAGCATAAATCTGAAATTGTTTGATAGATACTTCACGAGATATCGATCACTACAGACGTCTACCGAAAAAAATAATGGATTACTTTTTCCCCAACCTAATATCATACATATACGATCAATGTTTCTAGACTCATGGATTACATATTTTTTTGAATTTTCGATTGATCACAATTATTTTTATTAGATAAAGTTTAAATATACTCTGAATTTTTTTCATATAATTCAAACTAAATTTAACCATGTCGTTCAAGATCTTGCTGGTATTTATATTGTAAATCAAACATCAAAAATTAATTTTAAAGAAACTTCAGAAAATGACTTTTGTTAGATAACAAATTTCTAATTTTTTTTTATTTGCATAGCTTAAAAAAATGTAAGCAAGATATTTTATGTAGTAATTGTTACCATTTTATTTTAAAGCCATCATATGTACACATGTAAAAGGTTAAAAAAAAACTGGTAAATAACACTACAGTTTAGTTAACATTTTATAGTAATTACGAGTAATGATAAATTAATAACACATCAGAGATTTTTAATAAATGTAATATAATAAGCCACTTTACAGTAAACTTGCTCCTTTAATTATTAACTAATTGATGATAAAATTATATATATATGAATGATATTTTTATCATCACTAGATAAATTACAATAGATTGAAAGCTAAATGTGTGATACGGGACATTAGACAAATAGCCAATCAATTACTAAATGTGGTTTTCCATTACTAAATGTGGAATCTTGTCCTAAATTTAGCCCTATCTATTTTTGGTAGCTTTTTAAAAGGTTAGCACAGAAAAAAATGGCGTAGTGATATTTTTAGAGTCGAATTGGGGTCTTTAATAGTTGCTGATTGGATTATTGGGAAGTTAATGTTCATAATGTTTTAATAAATTGCTGAATAATAAAATTATTCGACGTAATTGTTGCATGAAAGTATATTGACTTAGTTTATAACAGTATCGCGACTCTTTATATATCATTTCTTTAACTTTTTTGACATTTATTTATAGTTTACCACTAGATTGCAACAATACAAAATGATTCAGAGTTTCTTAATTGACATTTAATGACACTACATAATTACTTTCACCTTTGTAATTTAAACTCACAATGTATCTAATGAATTTGTGTTTTATAATAATCAAAATTGCCACCCACCCTGTCTAATGGTCAGATTCCTGACTGTGGATAGGGAGGTTCTGCGTTCAAATCCTGGTTCGGGGTTGGATGTACTTTCTCTCTCTCTCTCTCTCTCTCCTGTCTTTGTCCCTTCCCTTTATGAATGGTTGCCTACCCTATAAGCGGGTTCCATGTGGCATGTGTGTCGGAATAAGTCGGACTCCACACCAAACAATGGTTCAGTTGGAAAAGTGTAGCAGTGCACCCCATATTGGCAATCTGGCTGACACTCCACCAAAAAAAAAAAAAAAAAAAAAAAAAAATCTAAATTGGTTAGGAAATTATTTATTCAATCTGGTAATCTGGATTCGTTTACTTTTCAGTGTCAAAATCTAAAACCTAAAATAAAAATAAAAACAGAAATTGAAGTAAAACGGTATCGAAATTTCTCGAATAGATTTCTTAGACTTTTTCTTTGCTCTGCAACTATTATGATGCAGTTATACTTAATTATTAAAAATTAATTTTTAATTGTTATCCAAGTTGACACAATTTCTTATAAAATGATATTTTAATATAATTCTGTTTCATTAAAAATATTTTTAGGTATTTAAAACGTGTTTTCTAAATTAATATATTTATGCGCATTTCTTATAACATCTGTAGATACAAGCAAAATTTCCTTTTTCTCAGGCCTAATTAAATAACAAATTAATATTCATAAAAATACGAAATTTAAAGTTTGCTTTTTTTCAGTCAGAATGAAATTATTTCAAAGTTCTGAAATTTCTAATGTTTCTGAAGAATTTCAATTATTAATTAGGATATATTAGATAAATATGGGGAAATTTTTAATTGGATTTCCTCTTTTACAAACAAGACAAAAACAGTGGCAAAAAAAAAAAAAACTACTGATTAAAAAAAGTGATAGAAAAAAAAATCTAGTCGAATATGAAACTTCAAATTCAATTTGTTCTATGCAAACTAGATGTTTTATTAATCTTATTTGATTGCATTGCCTTTTTATTCTCCTTTTGACATAAAAAAAAAAAAATTACTCGGGAAATATGATGACGACTTTTCTATTTTGAAAAATGTTGTTTTAACTGATAAGTTTTCGGTGGTGCTGTAACAAATGGCTTTTGTTATGGCAAATGGATTTAGTTGCGAGAAAAAGAAATGAAGGGATTTGATCCTGTTAGTCTTTATTAAACCTCCAGAGAGTAAATTTTTTATGCTTAATAATTATTACTACATAAGATTTAGTTTTACAGAATTGGCAGCGGTTCCTTATTTTAATTAGTTTTATCCGCTAAGTTTTTCTCTGAAAATTAAGGTTGCCTAATTTTAAGCTCTTTTATTCCTTTTTCTGTCATATCGAAACTAGTTTTATTTTTCATGGACTTAAAGCTTATTCAAATAACCTTGATAAGCAAAAGTCTCAAATTCATCCTTTAATTTGGTAACGAATTATTTTTATGTTTTCAATAAAGACTTTTATAAATGAAGCATGGTATTAGTGATTTAAGCCAAACCTGAACAATACTGAATTTTACAGTTACATAATTTTTATAAGAAACATTTTTTTTTAAATTTTATGAAATAGATATATATTCTATTTTAATTTATAAAATAGAATGGATTATAATACTGACACAAGTCTTATATTAAATTTGCTTTTTCAGTACTTTAGAATTCTTTTGTTTACATAAGTCTGAAAATGGATTTCTAGTGGCATATTTTATTTGCAATACTTCCCGAGTATAAATCTGGGGTAAAAGCTGTCAAATTTTATAAGTTAAATAACACTTTTAGAGTATCGATTTTAGCATCTTTTCACCACTCCCACACACAAAATAAATGTTCAATCTTGATATTCAGTAGCGTTGCAAGCTTTAGCCTCCAGCGTAGAACACAAAAAGTAATTTTTCGATACTTTTAAAAAGTCCCTCTTCTAAGTACATGCATGTATCGTCGGCGGCCTTGTCAACACGGCAAAGAAACTCGAGTAACTTGGATATTAGATTTCTTGTGCGCCGCTTCGTGTAAACTTTGGCTTGATTCTTGAAAAATAAAAAAAAATTTTCGATAGGCTTTAAAATGACTTTCTTTCCTAGCTTCCAATAAACACATTGAGGTGATATTTTCAACTTAGTATTACAGTTTAATGCTCGAAAAATTCGCTGCTAGTTTTGATGAAATAAAGTTTCAATGTTTAAATAAATAGAACAGTTTTATATTGAAGATTTTATTGATTTTTTTTTAAATTTTATTTTCTAATTCAAAATTGAATAGGATCGAATTTCATAAACTAAATTAATTTAGCTTGAAAGTCAAGACAATTCTACAATATTAAGAAAAAAGTTAATGTGAGAACATTAATATTAGATTAGATAAATATTAAATTGAAATTATTTATTTTTTTATTTTGTGTAATTTAAATTTAAAAATTATTTAGCTTGTAACATTATTTAGCTAAATTATTTAGAAAAAAATTATTTACTAAAAATTACTAAAAATAGTAAAAAAAAAAAATTATTTACTAAATTATTTACTAAAAATTATTTAGCTTGTTACAAGCTAAATAATTTAAAAATTATTTAGCTTGTAACAGCTCACTGAGTTTGTATCTATCAAGAATTTTAATGCCTATACAGTAATTAATTTAGCTATTTTTTTATTTAAATGTGATTAAGTTTATAACCAATGCTTTTTAATTCCATTGACATTTCAATCGATAAATTTCTCAAAATTCAAAACTGAACTGAATATGTTTTCCAAAATTTTTAATAATAAATTTGGAAAATTATTTTCCTTACGAGTTCTTCGTCAAGTTTAAATTTAAAGTTTAAGGAGTCCTTATCTAAAATTAAAAATCATAGCTGGTATGGTGTTTATATATATATATATATATATATATATATATATATATATATATATATATATATATATAGAGAGAGAGAGAGAGAGATT
>JAPDSC010044712.1:0-10157 GCA_026290005.1 Latrodectus geometricus
TATATATATATATATATATATATATATATATATACATATATTATATATATATATAGATAGATAGAAAGATAGATAAAGTAAGTAAGTGAATTACAAGTGAAATATGTTCAATGAAAATATGTAGTCAACCATTTTTTTCTTTCAATTTGAAGCTACTCTTATTAAGATGTTGATAACTTATTATATTTTCCCAAATAAATATATCACGTATGTAGATAAAATTTACACTATTGAGTACAACTACATAGTTAATAAATTTTTGCAAATATTTTTACATTTATTTAACAAAAATTGAAGTAACTTCTATTTATTTATCTCTGTTTCTTTACTTACAACATAATGAGCTACCTCTATTTCATAAATAATTATAATGTCTTAAATGTTTTTTATTCATTATTACTATCGGAAAATTTCAGAACTTTTCAACAACAAAATTTTGTTCATAAATGTTAAATTTTAATATGGTAAGACAAAACATTTCTGGCCTCAATGGTTTTTGGTGACTATATTTTGCAATTACATAACACAATTAGAAACAAAATTTGCCTCAATATTTACTCCAAGACTGACAGAACTTTTTTTTTACTTTCGTTATTGAATGTCTCTTTTTTAGGTAAGCTCACTGAAGTTATGTAAACAGAAAACATAAAAAGAAAAATTCTTTTGTTTTAAATTTATACTCTTATTTATTTATTATACGTGGTTTCCAAAGATATTTAGATAATTTAAATAAAAATAAAGTAAGTTTCCACTGCGTGGGAAATGAAATTTCCCATCCATGCAGGAAACTCAGAATTGCAACACATTTCTTTTAAAATTAGGTAAAGTGAAAACTGAATTTTGCTGAATTTACTTCAAATTGTTTCTTAAAATAAATTACATTGAAAATATATGATGTTTCAGTAAGCATTATTTTCTGCTGAAAAGTGATAAATAATTACGCGCATTTAATAGGTAATTCAGAAAAGTAATTCAAGTTATTCTGACAGTTTATATTCTTATGAATTTTACAGTAGATATTTTATAAAAAGTTGTATCAAATTTTTTCTTCCCTATAAAATAAAATTTTATCTAGCAAATAATGCATCATTAATAAATATAATTTTTTTTTAATTTTCACAATTATTGCGTATACATAAAATATAAATGTTCTAATGTAATCAAATAAAGGATAAAATGCTTTAAAACTGAGCCTGACTTCAAAGAAATTAATGATAACAATTTCAATTATTCTTCAAAATTTAAAATCTTATGATTGAAATAGATATATGATTCTCAGCAAAGCTTAGACGAAATTTTGAACTGTGTGAGCAAGAGCAGGCTTGCGTTGATGTTTTAAAATGTGGCTACAATTAATATCTGAAAATCATGAAAGCATGACACGCTACAAAATATCTGAAACTGCCAAGACAATATACAAGCACTGTGAATTAACAAAAAATGGAAAGTGAAACCAGTAACATTTATAAAAAATCTATTGATTTCAAATCAGCAAACATTACAAACCAAACCAGTCTGATAAAACTCGTGTCAATAATTTATTAGTTTTTTTTTCCATTTTAACTCTATCCAAACCATTTTGATGTTGAAGGAAAGAGTACATTTTATCCGATACTAAATGCAATATAACTTCATTCAATTAGTATATTTGTAAATTCTTGTTTCCGCAAAAAATTTTGGAATAAAATAGAAGATTATGTAAATAATTATGAACTTACAGATATTAAGTGAAATTTCAATCTATGTCTGATAGTTTGGGTTGACATTTTATTATGATGCTATTATTGACACTTATCATGTGTATCATTATGGTATTGTTATGGGTTTTTTAAGTTAATTCATTAATGTACACGCCGCCAATCTTAATGGGTAGTGACATATCATGTCTAATGAAATCATTCTCATCATTCAATACACTTATCTGTAAAAAAGTCCATCAATCTTAAATATATATTTATGTTTAGTATAAAGCTCTAAAAAATGACCTATAATATTTCTAAGGGTCAATTGTTTCACATTTGAACTCAGAAGGAAGAATATATGGATCTCATTTTGTTTCATAAAACTCATATACAGAAATTTCTATAAAATAATTATACTCCTTCAAAATAGAATTTTTATTATTTTATATGATGTTTTGAATCCACCATATTGTTAAATTGTTTTAAAATTTTAATATTTTGTATACTTATTTGTGGTTTAATTGATTTAAATTTCATTTGGAATGTCCATTCAACCTACATTTGTTTTCGTTGTAAAACAGTGTTTTTTATTTTTTCAAATACATTTTTTCTTAGATAATTAAAGAATTTTGGCTGTATATATTTAATCGGCAGCAGTTATATATCGAAAGAAAAATAATTCAGATAATTTCCAAGTAACCAAATCAGATTTGCTTGCTCGGAAATTATCTTTAATTTTATGAATACAAAATTCATAAAATTAAAAATTCAGATTACAATGGTTCCAACATCTGATTAAAAAGAGTCCTACCCTAATATTGAATAATAACTTTTAAATATTTATGTTTACCATTTATGCATATATATTTAAATTTGTAGAATATAACTAGATATTTTATTGTAGAAAATGTTATTAAAAATCACCATATAATGAGACAAGTAACATAATATACATTTTAAGTAACATTTTATTTGTTTATTCAAATTACTTATCATAATGATATTGCTTTCGAATAACTCTCAACATCAACAAAGATATGCGTTGTATAATTATAATTTTGGTGCATTTTTTTAGGGTACACAAAACTCTCTCAAACCGTACGTAACCTTTTTTTAAATAATATTTTCGTATTGCTAAGAACTGTGAGAAAACCGCAACAAATATTGTTAGCTAGGTTTCTTTCAATACTAAAAAAAGTGAAATCAAAAACTCTGTAAAGTTTACAAAAGAAAAGAATCGAATTCTCATTAATATTTTCCATTGAACAATGAGTCAACAGTAAAAAGTAAATAATTATGTAAAGTAAAAGAATTCAAGTTCTTATTATTAGGGTTATCGCGAGTAGAGCTAAATTCTCGATTTCAGTTAAAAAGTTTATAAATTTTATCATTTAAAAAAGTCTGAAAAATCATTGGTTATCACATAATTTAAATTGACCAAAAATATAATTTTTGGGAACAGTGAAAAAAAATAATTGCTTTTGATTAATGGTTATTTTTAATTAAGTATATTGATGATAAATTTAAAGGCTCAAATTTATTTAATCTCTCCTTTGATAAAACAAATTGAATGAAAATATTGTCTTCAACTAATTTATCTGACTAGAGACATAGAAAATATGAGATATCAAAATTATATATATTTTCCTTTAAAAAATGTTGAAATTTGAAAAAATTATAATTCTTACTGAAATTTCATCAGCTATTGGACAGATTACTTTAGTTAATGTATAAATGCATTTTCAAAATCAAAATTTTAAAAAAAATAATTTAAATTTATTTACAAATGTAAATTTTCTTCTATAAGCCTGACGTACCATCATAGTCAATAGTGACACTTGGAAATAGTTAAATAATGTTATTTGCGAATACCTTAAATACGTCATTGCTAAAATTAAACTGAAATCATTCTAACGATAATTTATAAATTTCACATGTAGGTATCGTTATTCAAAATACAAATGGTATTTTGAGATTTTTTAAAGTTACTCATCTGAAATTATAGCATGCATCAGTAATCTTAATAGTGTGTTTTTAACGAAAAAGAAATATATCAAAAATCTTTGCGTGAATATTACCAGCAATTAACAAGCTCCTTTTTGTGTTAATATGAACCCCTACTTACTGATTGTTCATAAAAATTTCTATAATTCAAAACATACTGGGAGGATTTTTAAATTTTTACAGTGGCTTTACACACATATTAGGAATTTACAATTATTTAAATTATATTTTTAGGAAAGTTTAGATAAGTTTAGTTTAGGTTTTATTCTGTTAAAGAAACAGAAATCTTGCCACCCACCCAGCCTAATGGTCAGCGTGCTGATTAAAGATAGGGAAGTTTTGGGTTCGAATACCAGTTCGGGCATGGATGTACTTTCTCTCTCTCCTGCCTTTGTCCTTTCCTTGTATGATTAGGGTATGAATGGTTGACAACTTTATAAATGTGTACTTATGACATGTGTGTATTGAAGAAGTCGACTTCATAAAAAAAATATGGTTCAGTTGGAAGAGTGGAGCAGCGTACCCCATATCACCAGCCTGGCTAGCACTCGACAAAAAAAAGAAATATTCATAACAATAAATACTGACAGAATAACAAGAAAATTTATTTTATAGGCCTTTATTTACGAGCTCCTTATGTTCATTTAATGCTTTTTAGTTTTTCTATTACATATTCACATGCATATCAATATCCTCACTAATATTTCAAATAAACGAAAAAAGAAAATTTTATTAAATTAAATGCTATGCCTTTTAAATGATTAAAATGGTAATAGGAAATGAGTATAATGTATCCAGTTTAATAAGGTTAATCCGATATTCATTAGGTTTTCCTTCAAAATTATATTAGAAAAAAATTTAACTATATATATATATATATATATATATATATATATATATATATATATATATATATATATATATATATATATATATATATGTATGTATTCTTAAAAATATATAAAAATGAAATTTATAATGACACCCGTCGTTGCATAAAATACGCTAAATAACTTTTCAATTTTACTTAAAAGTCTTAATGAATTCTGAATGAAGATGTTTTTGAAGTTGACGGTATTATTTCCACATAATATTTAAACATGTATAGTAATCCAAATCAAAATACATGGGACAATAAACTCAGCAATTTTAAGATTAGTGAAGTATGCCGTGTGCAATAAAATTATTGCCATTCTGAAAATTTGAATCAAAGGCTATATATATTCTCTAACTACCGATTCTCTACAGATTACTAAAGTATCTACAAATTACTCGGTTAGTAAACAAATAAGTGTATTCCAAAGTCTTGATAAATGAATTTTGAGACATTAATTACAATACTGACGTTATTTATATACTTGATGATGTTAATGCATTCCATTTACACATTATCATTCTGAATAGAATATTGGAATCACCATGAGTACTCTCGCTGTTTTCAAAAACATCTCAGTGGAAATATGATTTATATTCAAAAAGAGTATATATTTCAAGTAATATAAATAACAAAAATTTGAAGTGAACTGACTCAAATTCTGTGCAATCTTTTTATTTAATATAAAAACTTAATTATAAAATATAGCAACAGTACTTCAAGAATGAATAAAATTAATATCATCTCACATGAAAGTTGCTATAAAATAAAAAAAGTAAAAAGAAGTAAATTATAACTATTAAGAATAAACGTCCTTAGAGAATTAATAATATAAGGTTTTTTCAATCAAAGCATGTAATACCCAGATATATTTTCTCATCTGCAAACTGATTTAAAAAGATAAGTGATTGTACAATTGCAAACCTCAGCTTGATATTGATGCACTTTCTGATTCAACAACTTTGTAAGAAATCATAAGATTCAATTTAAATGAGTTTATTTCTTCTGCCCGAGATTACCTTTATTTATTTCTTTATCTTCAGGCACTATACATTCAATAGGTTTTGCTTATTTTACAAAACTGCAGTAATTGAGATTTAAAAGATGTAAGTCGAAGCAAATGTAAAGAGAATGAAAAAAACCATCCCTACAGTGTTTTCACTTTAACATTTAGTTACTCCCAATAGAACTTTGTTTACTAAGTATTTTGAATTTAAAAGTTAAAAACTCACACACATTAAGTTGCAGGAGAATAAATAAACATTACTGAATTTTTATTTGTGAAAAAGTTTTTCAACCTTGGGGTAAGAAGTAAATGTATAAAATAAAAGCATTTTTGCTAAAAATACATTATTTTTAAGCAGATTTAGAATAAAATATTTTACTGGAAATGTAAAAAGATAAAATCAAACAAATAAAATTGAACATGTTTAATCAATTTATTTTTAATTTTACTTATTTGATAAAATAATAGGTAAAAGGTATGGATTTGCACTTTTGTTTTATGCATGTTTGTCTCTTGGAGTAGGGAGAATTTTCCAGTTTTATGCATATGAATACAGTCTCACCTATCAATAAAAAATTCTTCAAGAATACGAAACGAATTGAGTAGAATACAAGCAAACTTCTATTGTTACTTTATCCACTATGCTGTGGTAAATAGATCAGTATTTGTCACTGTGAAAGTTATCAGAAAATTTATAAGCTAAAAGATAACTATCAATATTTTAAACGAAATGAAATATATGAAGTAATTATAAATTATAAAATGAAAGCAAAACGAGTATAATATACATACAAAATTATATGTATGAATTTTTTAAAAAATAATTTAAGATGTGTATAGTTATTCCAACAGAAATATGTATATTTACAACAACCTACTTAAATTCTCTCGTAATTGCCTTTCCCTTGCATTATTTTCCTAAATAAAATAAAATGTAAAATAATTTCTTATATATTCTAATATCAAATGCATATATTTTTAGTTACTTGGATTCATATGTTTCAACATTTGTTTGTATAAAAAAGTAAATATCCATTTTTAAGCAAATAATTAAAAAAAATCCATGCAAATATTTCATACTGAACTCGCTGTAGTTTAAATTATGATTGCCTTTTCTCTTCAAGAATTCCACATTTTATTTTCGTTTTGTTTTGTTTCTAACCATTTTTATTAATATCTTTCGAAATAAAATTAAAATTAGAAGAAAAGTTGAATACATTTTATTTATTTGTATCTCTCATTGTGTCTTTTTGCTAAAAATATTTTTGAATGCTTACCTTACTATGCTGAATGCTTACCTTAGGGAATAATATGTAAAATCTCTTTTTAAGGTAAACGCTGAAAAAAAATAATAGCCTAAAAATTTTATTCTATTGTTTTTTAAAAATGCCATTCTAGGCATTAAGATATTTCGTTGAAATGTTTTGCTGGAAATACTTAATGAAAACATATATTATTTCCCGCATTTCTTTGAAGAAAAATATTTAATTTTTGTGAAAGCTTTGCAAAATGGTTCGCTTAAAGAAATAACTTACTTTGCTTAAGGAAATGTGACCTAAATGTGTTTTGGTATTATGTACATAAAATAGCTTGAAATTTAAAGCCTGCATTAAATTTATTTTTATAAAAGTAATTTTTAATTCTTTCATTATTCTTTTAGCACACGCATTGACATAGTTCAAGAAATATTTCAAAGTTGAAATTATTTGAAAGAACTACCAAAGACAATTGACAACACGTTAAATAAAATAATTTATAAAAAAAATATATTCTTTTTAAACTTGAAAAAATGCATATGTAGGTAAATACCGGAATATGTTAATACGATTTCATTAACTATGGCTTCTAATTGGAAATATGTAACAATTTTCGAAGAAAACTGCCAATTTGAAAAATAATGTTATTTGCTAATTTTAACGATATTGTTTACGATGCTTTTTTCAAAAACTGTTTTGCCATCCAGCTATGCAATGAAATCTTGAAAAGTATCTTTTAATTACGAAATTATTAAATTTTGGAAATTCAATCTTCTTTCTTTTGACTTCCAATGCATTTTCGAAAATACGTTGAAATATTGGAAAAATCAAAAGCAGGATTGCTGAAAGGATAAAAACAAATTTAATTCAAAAATCAATAAAAATGAAATATTTATTTATTTTAAAAAGAATTGTATTTTAGAGTATAGAAAGAAGAGTAATTTGATGTCGTTTTTATTTTTCTCATCCATTAATTATTTTTAATAAAAGTTAAAAAAAAAAAAAAGCAGAGAAATTTTAAAGTTGAAGCAGTTTTGTATCATGACATAAGCAACTTTTATTTAAATACAATCAGCGTTATAATTAAGGTTTCAGTTTATTACAAAACCTTAATTAAAATTTTGAAATTTAGTAAAACCTATGGTTTAATTTAACCGAATATCATGATTTAAGTTAACCAAAAATCAACTTCCTAGTGTATGTTTTATTTTAACATAAAATTATATTGTATAATACTATTTATTCATCGTAACATCTTATGTACATAATTTGTCCCACAATGTATGATAGTAAAAATGTATGATAGTAGTTATTTATTGAAGCCAATGTATAAAATTTTTTCCTGTTCCCTCCTTAAATATAATATATACAATTTTCCACATAGTTTCCTTATAATTTGGAATTTGTATAAAATTAGATAACCAATTAAAAAAGTATATATTGTCTATAATAAACTATAATGGAACATTCAAAAATATTTGTGTCAGAAAATATGTGAGAATAAAACGAAGCATTTCTTTCATATGAATCTAGATATACCTTTAATCTAATCACGAAAATTATATCAGAAGAATTTTTAACAATAACTTGAAGAATACTTTATATGTGTCTTACTAATATAATAAAAAAATATATAAAATATTTGGTTTATTCATAAAACTATAACAAAAAGAGAAAAATTAAAATTTAAGACTCAGTCTTACTGTGCATAGCTGTTTCATTTTTCTTTTCTTTTTTTTTTTTTTTTATTCTTTCATTGAATCCTAATCTTAAATTTGAAAATTTAGGTGCTTACGGGTTTCATTTTTGATTTTAAATTTGTAAAGCGGATTTCAGCCTTTCATTATTTTTCTTTTATTTTCTTTTTAGACTGTCTGCAAAATTAAAATAGAGATATTTTAATAGATGTTGATAAACATTTTACCCTATTTTCATCACTTAATTTTAAATACATAATTGGTTTTATTCTTTTATACTGAATAATTTCAGATTAAAAAAATATTTTTTTACATATTTTCAAATATTTCATGTAAAAATAAAATGTTACAAAATATTTTTCTTAACGTTCCAGATTTCTTTTATTTTCAAGTGTCAGCGACAGCATTGAAACTTTATGCTATTTCGTGAAACATTTTTTCCACTGAAACTAATGAGGTATAAAAACTAAAAGTGACAATATTACTAACTCTAAACATCTAGCTAAGCTTTTTTTAAGAAAAAGTCGGTACACATGTTTGTAACATGGGAGTTCTCATTTATAACATTTACTGGAGATGTATAGAATTAAAAAATATCAAATTCTGTACACCACTCACTGTATCTTGATTAACATGTAAATCTTTTTTTGTTTTCCTTTTTTAAAAATATTTTTCCTCTGCAGAAAATTTATTGCTTTACTTTGAGGTAAGTTTAAAAATTATTTTGCATTATTTAGTACCCAACTTTCTCTGGCTTCTATTTGTTAACAACATATGCTTAGATATAATGAAAGTTTTTGCCTTCTAAGGAAATTAAGTATTCGTGAAGGAAATGTATAAAACTAAATCTTTCCAAAGTATCTTTTGTTTTTTCGGTTGTAGAACGTCTTCACCTAGAATTTTGTCTACACTTAATTATCGAAATAAATGTTTCGCTAAGATAAATGATCCTTTAGTTTTCCCGAAAGCATAAATTTTGTTTTTCTGAAAACATCTGGCAACTAATGTAAAATTTTACAAGCATGAAATTTATAAAAAAATTATTGTTAACTATTTTCGATATTACTTTCCTCAAGTTCATAACAAGTCGCTTTTTGATTCAAACATCTTACAATCTTACATAAATATTATCGATATGTTTTCAAAATATTTGAAAATGCATCCTTTGCATATAATTAGCACATATGAAATATATACATATTTAATAATTTAAAAGAGAAAATCATATAAAATTTAGCTTAAAAATTCGTCTTGAAAAAAATATTGATAGGAAATAATCAGAAGTGTAAAACTAAAATTATTTAAGATAAGTTTAAATGACAATTATTCTTCTTAAATAGAATACATTTTGCGAAATATCTAAATACCTTAACTTTTAAGTATGCGTTAATAATGTAAAAAAATATTAAAGAGATTTAAAGTAAAAACAGGAAAGTATCTCTTACATTGTAGCAAAAGAGCTATGAAACATGGAAAACTCAATTTCAAATAATATTCAATGAAATAACTAAAAAAAGAGGTGAACTGTACCGACACAACTCTGATAAGCTTACAAAAATCCAATTGTTCTATATCATTTTCATCTATGCATGCATTTTTAAAATTTTAATCAAATTTTAGAAACTTTGCCGAATAAAA
>JAPDSC010044712.1:10557-24067 GCA_026290005.1 Latrodectus geometricus
TAATAAATGTTTGTGTGTGAATAAAATCACATTTAACTTTTAACTGTGAAAATGCTTTTATTTTGAAAGATTTAATCAATTGTTTCTGTTTTCCAGTAGTATTTTAAAAATATAAAATTAAGTAAGAATATATTTATCCTAAATTGCAATTGTTCATAAATTTCAAAACTGAAATAACCTCTTTTTTTTTAACTTAGATTTTCTAAAATACAATAAGTATTAAAAAGACATATTTAGTGCAAAGCAATGCACTTGGACTCTCAAGTTTCGTTCATATATATAGGTATAAACATTCTTATATATATATATTTATATATATATATATATATATATATATATATATATATATATATATATCAATCAAAAATTGTTTATTTTCAACTGTTCATGTTCGTTTTATAATTGATCCTACACATCTTTAATTTGCAGATATTAACATATTTCAAATAGATATAATCTAAGTTTCGCTATTTCAGTTTTTGAGATAATTTAAATGTGTGAATAATATTTCATATTCAAAGACAAACTGAAGTATCATAATAGTTTTCAACATTTCCTGCATTGTGATCCCAAGTTTTTACAATTTCACAATGGACTATACCTAGAGTATTTACTTAAGATTGAACTTTATAGTAACTTTTAATATAATTGATTAAAAATTGCTTCATTATTCATTTCCTTACTAATCTTATTACTCACTCTATATTTTCAAAATTCCACTATAAACAAAATTAAAAATCCGCCTTGCTTTGAACACTTTGATATTTGATAAACTAATTACGTTAGAATGCATGCTATAGAATTTTAAAATGTTGGTGTTAATCAATCAAAAATAAAATATATCATAATAGTTCTCAAGTATTCATCTGGACTTTAAGTCTTAAAATATACAATGTAATACAGAAGAAGAGAATATAAAAAGTCAAGGAATTATTTCATCAAGTAAAACCAATGTTAAAATAACAATGTATTTATTATTTTGAAAATCGTATTTATGTTCAATTTGAATAAATTTCCTATTTTGAAAAATCACTAACAAGTTTGTTTGTTGTTTTTTTCACTCTTGGAATAAATTTTAAGAAAATTCTTTGTTGGATTTGTTTGTTAAAAACTACATTTAGTTATGATAGAATTTTACACTAGCTTATACATACATTTTTGTTAATTGTTAATTTTATTGCATACTTTTGTAGCTTAATTAAGAAATGCATTTAATTTTGAAAGAACTTTACAATTGTTCATGCATATATTTTTTGCAATTCTTTTCGGTTTAAAGAAAAATGTAAAATAAATTTCAAATTATGTAAAATAAATTTCAAATTACACCTTTAACACTTTTGATGAAATACCGTATAAACTGCTTAAATTTGTATTAGCTATCTAACGTGTTTCATTGTATTTTAGAAAAGTGAATTAATGGTTTTCAGTTTCAGAAGTTAATGTCATCTCTCCATTTCATTTGCGATTTTATATTTAATAAAGAAATGATTTACTATAAATTATTTATATATAATTTAAATTAAAATATTATCGAGAGGGATGAAATTTAAGTATATATTTTATAAGAAAAAGATTTATTTTTCAATTTCCATTTCGAGTTGTGTTATTAAAAAGTGTCTTAATTCTATTTTGTCATATAAATTAATTTTAATTTAAAGAAAATTTTAAATTTTACAATTCTCGACAATAACAGCACAATAAAGTAGACTTTTACAGTTTTTTTTTCAGTAATTAAAAAGTTAGTGGCGCAAAAGCTCTTATATGGCCAAGGCATACAGTGATCATATCAATTTTCTTGAATGAGGGACTTGAAATGCGAAACATAGGTCCCTGTTAGGTGGTCAGCCTAACTCAAAGCACTCAGTTTTTTTTATAATTATCTTTATAAATAAAATAAGAGAATCTAAAATTATCATCATGGTTTTCATCATTCATTTTATTAATTTAACCAAATTTTAAAATTCAGAAGAAATGTAGTAATATAATAAATAATGTATAAATGTGTAGTGTAATATGAGTCATGGAAATAATAATGATTATGAGTATAAAAGTATACTGATATAAAAATTAATACACTACTTTAGTCTCGTAGTTTTATATAGATTATTTGCTTTTAACTGTTTTAAAAATCAGTTACATAATTCTGTTAAATCAAATGCCTCTTAAAATCACAAATGGATCTTTTGAAAAATTTCATTGAACTAAAAATTAAAGAAGAAATATTGTTTTATTATAAGGATGTTTATTTTTAAATAACTGATTTCTTTTACGAGAAATAAAACAAAAAACCTTTTGCAAATGGTGTTTAGATTAGCTAACATATTGTTCGAAGAATACATAGAAATAAGTTCTGTACAGTTTAATCAGAAAAATTACTTCTGTTTTCAGTACTCTTTTTTTTTTCCCAGCACAACTGAGCAAAACACTATAATATAAAGAAAAAGTAATATTTATGAATAGCTTTTCTGTTATATAAGTTTTTTTCTGAATTTACTTTAGAATATATTCTTCGTTTTTTCTATCAAGAATTTAATTAACTGTCCTTTTAAAAATTAAATTCTTTTCTTAAGAAAAATATATTTCCTCATTTCATCTGAATCAATTTTCTGCTTAAAAGGAAACTAAAATATATTACATCATAAAATTTTTGTTCAAAGAACATTAGTGTCCTTAATGTAAAAACTTTTCTTATCTTGAAGTGTAACTAATTTTAGAACTTCTATGAGAGAGATTGCTGTTTCTTGATATTTTTTAAATAATCAAATAGTAATGCTCCAATAAAAAGATGTTTTCATAAATAAAGTCATATAAACTAAAAATAAATATTAAACACATATAGTTAAGTAGGGTATTAATTTCATGGACTTGGATTTTTGATTTTCGTTTATTATTTCATAGTTGTTTACTATATTTAAGAACTAATTACTTTGGGGTTTAAAGCTTGGATTTTAATTTGATATGAACCAGTTGTTTATGAAATATAAACACACCGATACGAATTTGATAAAATGATTTACCGATTTAACGATTACTCTTACTTATTTCATAAAAATAGGTATTTATATATATATATATATATACCATCAAACAGATTATACTGTTTATTGAATGTACAATAGATATATTATTTAGCAAAACTTATTTATAAAACTTTAGAAGTTCCCAGAATATAATTTTTTTTAAAGTTTAGATAGGCATACAGAAAGTTTGACCTTTGAGGCCAAATATAGTTTTATGCAGATAACAATTCGTATGGTGGTAAGATTATAACTAATAATTTATTTTTTGTTATTTTAATAATATTTATTTTTTAAGCTTATAAAATATGTGGAAGCAACCGGATAAGGGTTTTTGTAATCTAGAAGCAGGGACTAACTAGACGACGGCCAAAACTTGATCTGCCACCTACGAGGAATTATTTCATTTTAAGAATATTGTGTCAAAAACCTCATTAACATGCCCTAACTGCTACTATTTGTGGGAATGTTGAAATTTAAGTCTGGATTCAAACTCTCTATACTCCGGTAACGAGAACGACCCCTTAAACAATCAGACCACCACGGCTTCAGCAACTGGTATAATCTAACGGACCGATACACGGATTTCTTTGTGGTGATGCATATTGTAAATACAATTATCAAAAGTTTATTATTTTTGATTAGAGTGTCAAATTAAATGGCTCTTATTTCCTTTATGATTTGTACAAATAATCTGGTATTGCATATTGGAGAAGAATATGAAAGTTATAAAGTAGTGAGAGTTGGAATGAGGCTGCCTGTGAAAGTTAATTTCAAATAAATTCAAATCAATGGAAATTCCTCATACCATTTAAATTTAACATTTATCATCTGGATTAAAGAGCTTTGCGTGACTTCCAAATGAAAATGAAGCTTATTCAAAATTTCAGTTATGTTTTGTGTTTCAGTGACATACTTGTTGTTATGTACAGTAGTTTATGCCTAGAGATGACATTAGATCAAATTAATTTCATTATGGGTCCAATAAGATACTGGAAGAGATGAAATTATATACAATTCTTTTTTTAAATGTCACTATACCAATGATTACTTTATAAAAATCAAAGTTCATTTTCTATCAAAACTTAAAGTTATAGTTTTCAACAATAGGTTAATTTTAGCAACTGGCATGTAATTTGTAGCAAATGCTTTATACTCTGATGGCTTATTGTCATAATTGTATTGAGTTATCCGGTTTGATTAAGAAAATATATTTCATCTTTCTTACATTACTTATTTAGAAGGAACTCATGTAATTTTAACATGAGCAATGATTGCATAAATCTAGAAACTCACATTCTACCGTTACATAATATAGTCAGGTTTCAAGGTCATTCATTAACTGATGATATAGATGTTGCACCAGCATACTTCCCTGTACCTATCCCTGAGTCAGGCTCTATCAGTTAGTTGAAGCAGCCGACTGAAAGTCTTCGTGATTTATATAGAAACAATGATCATTCAGAAGACCTGACCTAATACTTAACCTGACACCCTCATATTATTTCACTTGCAGAACATTGCAACCATGCATGTTCTTTTTTAATCATCTTTAGTAAACACGACGAAACTTTGGTTAAGACGCTATTTGAGCTCACTACCTTCCAATGATGATAATGATGCAATAACCAACCTGGCTAAAGATATTTATGTTACTAAGATCTCAAAAACATTTACTATGCTTCTTCAATAAATCTGGTGGGGATTCAGAAATTATAACTCATACGAAATAAGTCAGCTCTTGATTTTTTAAAAGCTGCGACAAAAATTACTTGCAAATTAATGAACAGAAAATATATGCAACAGATATTTCATATAATTAATCCAATAACCATCGCGTAAGTTTTACAAAGTATATCTCATTCCTTCAATGGGTTCCTTTCAGTATTAAATATTTGAAGCTGAGTTGTTCTAATAATAAAACTACCAACACGTCAACACGTTGGAATATTTTATTTATTTGCGTATATATTTTTACAAACAAACACTTTGTAATAGAATTTTCCTATCAGTATTTTTGTTTTTAAAAATCAAGCAGCAAATAAGCCATTTGAAGTTATACTTCTAAGATTAGCAAGACAAGTATTAAGGAGTCCTTCTGCGTGATCAACGCTTTTAAAAACTCGAGTCTCATTTAGGATTCACTCTGTGATTCTCATTTGAATTAAAAAAAACTTTTTATTAAAATAAAAGAAAATACTATAAAAACAGCAAATATTTGTTTGATGCAATATTTTTATTTTTTGTTTTAACTCTTGTTTGATATAATATCATTACTTAATACACCTTTATTCAGTGTTAACTTAAAAATTATTATTAAAATATTAGAAAAATATAAAATTATAAGAGTTTGTGAGCTTTTGCTCTTACTTCAGATTAAAGAAATACTCTATTTGAAGAAAAAGAAATTAAGGTGAATTGAAATGAAATTAGAATAAGGTTCTAACATAAATTAGGACATATTCAACTGATTTATCATCTTATACTTACTATAAATGATATTCTTCGCCGAACAATTACAAATATCAGTACATTTTATATATTCATAATTTGAAATATTTTTATTTGAACTTATCACTAATCATGAATACTTTATAGAATTTATAGTATGCTTTACCGGGGTAACATTGCAATTCCATTTTTAATGTAGCCTATTTTTTATGACTTTCGTAGTTTTCTATATTTTGAGTCTTGAAATTGCTTTTGCTTAAAATTTTGATCCCTTTTATAAAATTCTCATTAATTCAAGTGCATCTTTTGTTGGGGAAAGTATCTTTTCTACATGCATAATCTTGTATAAAGGCCACTGTTAATGCTAGAAAAAAAACTTCTTCACCTTCTCTTTGATTTTTGTTTTCAATCTCTAGTAACAGTTTAAAAGTACGCACACATTCACTACAGAATGTCAATAGTAATTTTAACTATAACGATGAATCTCTTATTTGCTTTTCTTGAAAAGGTCAGTATGTTATTTTCTCTGAGGTGATTATAGTGCCATTCTTTCAATAATATTGGAGGATTCATTATGTGTCTTTAGACAAAGCTTTTCCAAAAAAAGCTCCCTGTGTATAATATCCGTCAAGAATAAGGAATTTATTAATTATATTAAAAAAATCATTATGATTATTTAGATTTGAGTTTGTCAATATTTTTCCAATATATTGTGTCTTATCATGAAAACATTATTTATTTCATTTATATATCTATGAGATAAATAATGTATTTAACAATGGGTGTTAGTGTGTGTGGTAGGGGAGAGAAAGAGTGAATAAATAAATGAATGAGAAAGTATTTTTTTTTTTCAATAAAAGTCCTTGATTTCCGTTTTCTATAATTATGATGAATTGTTCCAATCTCTATTATTAGTTTTTATATCATCATCTATACAAGATATTTAACAGGAAAATACTGTGAGATGCCAAATCATTTATTACATAAAAAAGCATCAACAACAATGCTAAATAACTTATGTTTTTTACATGGTTGATTTCTTAGACTCCCAATTTCTTAATAAATTGCAAAACATAATTGGTCTTATTATAATAGGGAACACAAATAGGTACTTTACTGTTATCAAGCAATATACTACTTTTAAGAGAATTGTCATTATTTAAAATAAATTTCTTAAATATTTTACACCTATTAATTATGAAATGATTGAATAAATGCTCATTTAATATTACCACTTATGAATAAAATTTTTTTGGGAAGAAGTGAAATTATAAATAAAATTACATGATAAAAAATTATTAGGTGCTCATAAAAAATAGATATTTTCTAAAAATAATAATACACCAAATGAATTATGATAATTTAAATAAAACGCCTAAGAGTGTATACTAGTAAAAATGGTTTTAGGTTTTATATTTCCTAAAATAAACTAATAGAGCTAAGCATTATAGTTTTTACTAAAATAATTACATATTATATTTGACATATATAAATTTATAAGCACAAACTTTAGGGAAATTTATGAAATTGATCTATTTCTCATGTCATAAATAAAAACTGATTAAGTACATATTTTATATAAAATAAAGTCTTATAAAAAATTCTTTATTTGAAAACAAATTTAAATTCATTTTTCACTGAGAGCCATATTTTAGAAAAAAATTAAGACTTGCATGAGATAGGAAAAAAACTTTTCATCAATTGCAAATGTATTTATTAGTAAGAAAGAAAGATTTTTCTTAATAAAAACTGTTAGATTAATCAATAATTTTTTCACAATAATGTTTTTTCGAAATTTTTTACTTTTTATTAGTTTTCTTATTTTATATTTCATTATTGGTTTTTTCTGTAATTTTCTATTTCAATTCTCCAAGCAATTTTGTTCTAGATAAGAAAATTTCTATTTCTGTTATAAAAATTAATTAAGTTATATCAGGCTTATAGCCAGTTTCAAATGATTTTTCATAATAAAATATTCAAAATCATATATTTCATTATTCACTGCTCTAGCTATGTTAAAATTTTTTCAATATTTTAAAAAACTTTTGTAATTTCTAGAAAATTTTGAAGCATATTTTTAAAATAAAATAAATATAAATAAAAATAAGACTCACATATTTGTTTTATTCCAAAGTAATTTATATACTCTTTAAGATGAAATATTTAACAATTATTTTTAACAGAAGAAGCATTTGAAAATTACAAAGATTATTCAAGATAGATCTAATATATTTTAAATTTTTATTTTTTAATTAAAAAATTTACGATTTTTTCTGATATAATGTAAAACCTATTTACAAAGACTTTTATATTTTTAAATATTATTATTGCTAAAATTTCCATATTAGTGACATGTAATAGAAGAACAGTAAAAAAAAGCTCTTATTCATTAAAGAAAAACAGGATGGGTAATTGGAACGAAAGAACTATAAATGAGACAAATTAATGTTGTATTATATAAAGTGTTGAAGTATTTCTTGCTAAAATATTACGGGACACTCATTTTCATATGAAAACGTTTATAAAAAATAAAATAAAAATCAAATTTATTGAAAAAATTCAATTCATCTATCCTTCTGTACTTATTCGCTAATTTTAATTGTCTACTTGATAGGAAGAAAATTTCGAAATTTTTTCGCATTATGATTTTTTACTTTGGCTGCTTATTTCTCTTATATATAAAATTTTTATTTTAAAAAGAGTGCTGATCTTTCGGAAATATAATTATTACTGTGAAAAATAGCCCTCAACAAAAAAACTTTTGATATATTTTCCGATTCAAAGTCAACAGGTATAAATAAATTATTCATTCAAAAAATATGTAGTTTTAAAAATGAGTTTAGTTAAAATTTTAAAAACGATCTATTATTGAAATATTATTTTGTGGAATGTTTTATTTAATAATCAAAAATGTCTTAAAAAATTGAAATAAAGATAAGTGAAGTATTAAATAAATTTTGAAGCAGAATTTTAAAATAAAAAATAAAAAATTGAATAAATATTTCAATAAAATAACAACACTTAAATATTATAGAAGAGAGAAATAATAACAAACAAAACAATTTTCTAAATAATTACTCAATTAAAATAATTATGAATTCACAAAAATTTAATACATCTAACATAAAAATAACCATTAAATAAATAATAAAAAATATTATTTAAAAAAATGTTTTAAAAAATCATATGTTTTTTTTCAAATATCAAATGAATAAATGTGTAAAAGTCAGACAAAAAAATTTAAATATTTGAACCAATGTACAGCAGATTTTAACTTGATATTAACTGTCTTTTTAGGAGGAAGTAACACCTGACGGTGAAGGATTTACCGTTTTAATTTCATTTTAAATTTCTTACTCGTTGTCATTAATATTTACATTTCTAAAAACAAAATAAGCCTAAGATATTAAAATATTGCCAAGCAAAATAATTTTTAAAAAATCTTTTCAATAATGGAATAATTTCTTTCACTTTCAATTGAACCTCGAGATGAGGACGTATTTAATTACATTACCATACATGAATTCTCAGTGATCTCGCTAATTTTCCTCATTTAAATTTCAATCTTTTTCTATAGGTCTTTTTCTTTTTCTCCTGAAAATTTTAAATGAAAAAAATAAAGTAACTAAAATAAGGATCATCTGTTAATTTACATGAAGTGGTTACTACATCTCAAATACAGGGATTACAATATTTTTATTCGAGGAGAAAATAATGCAAACAGAACAAAATTAAAACTTTTTTTAAAAAAAAGGGAAACATGCAATAAGCAGCAAAAAAGGTCTTTATAAAATTTAGCATTCAATAAATAATTGTTAGAGAATTATTGCTAAAATGATTATTCTTTATGATTACTTTAGAAGGCTTAAAATGGTATTCTATGTGATTATTTGGAATAAAACAATTCTATGTGATTATCTTAAACAATGCATGCTCTTATAATATGCTATTAGTCTGTAACAGGAATTACAGTATTATTAGAAACTTATATATTAAGTGTTATAATAACTATTATAATACTATTCTTTGAGTATAATATTTAATACAATGAAAAAATATTATATTATAAAATAATGTGTACAAAATTTTTCTAAAAATCAATTATTTCAGTATAAAAATATTACGATTATAGTATCTCTTAAACGATACAAATGCGACAACATATATGTATTTTAGGATACCTTTAGAATGCTGAGAAATATTTATTTATTATAAACAATAAAATAATGACATTTTTCAATTTTAGTAATATATATGGGAAACATTGCAGCAAGCTTTGTAAACTGTTAATTCATTGTGAAATGCTTAATGACAGTTTGGAATATCATGAGAAACTACGTAACCAATTAATCAGTCTTAATATTTATATAACGATAACCAAAATTGTAAAATAAATTTGAAAATAATCATGATTGAGACTTAACGTACCAACTTATATATATATATATATATATAATGAGAAATTCTTACAACCTATTTATTTCTTATCTTCAGTACTAATTTGTAAATGATGGAATTTTTTTTTCCATTAGAACTTTATTTTTTTTCCATTAGAACTATTTATATAATACGAACATTTTTATCATGAAAAAATAGTTGATTAAAAGGGTATTCCTTTTACCAATTAATTTAATATAAATTCATTTTTAGATTATATAGCATTGAAAAATATCAAAAATAAAATTTAAAGTTAAGTTATCAATATTTTAGATAAAATCAAATAAAATAAGTCTTATCGATTCTATGTTAGTTTTAATCTGGAATTTATTTGCCTTGTGTGCAATTATTTCCAATAGTGTTTAAAATATAACCATTCTTTATATTTGAAGCTAGGAAATAAAATAAGAGGATGAACTTATTATGATGATGTGTTATTACTCTTAATAAATAATGTTCTACAGTAAACTAATAATTGTGATAATACCAAAATGTAGCTGATTCTATTCCAGTATAAAATTTTTATTTTCATAACTGTTTTTTAATGATTTACGAAATCGTTAAAAGTGCGTACAAAGGTTTACCACACTTTTTAGTTTATAAATAGAAATGCCTCAAAAAAGAAAATTAATTTTACATTTGCAGTGCACTATGATAGTCACAAAAAATGCTGTAATACAGAAGCCGTGAATTTTTCTGTAAATTTAAATTGGTTTACTAAAATGTACTTTTATCTTGTAATAATATATACAAAAAAATTTTATTTTACATTTAAATTGTGATTGTGACTTCTATTGCACGAAAAGTGGTTAAATTCATTATGTTAATGTGTAGAAATACAAGGTACAACATTGAATATTTTACTCTTCAAAATATATTAAAATAGGCTCAGAATTACGGAAATTTAAAATTTATATGGGATTCAAGAACGTGATTTGGCTGTTTTAAATCAAAATTCATTGCTTTTCATTGCTCGTTTCTTTACACTTCGTAAATATTTAAATGTTACATTTTTTGTAACTTGTCACATTATTTTGAATTCTGAAAACTTGGTAAAGACGAAACTATCGATGATGGCAATGATTTAAACATCTTTTGTATAACTATATACATCTTTTGTATAATTATAGAACAATGTCAAAATTTTATTTTCAAAATAAATCAATGAAAATAACGGTCTGCCCTTTTTGCTTACAATCAAGACAAAAATTGCTTGCAAATGAAAATTCAATTATTTTCATTTATAAGCGAAATCTCTCTTATTCATTGCGTAGAATGCATTTTATTTCGCATGCATTTTTGAGGAAATACTAATGTTGATTTCAGCCACTTTAATGTATTCTTTATATTAATGTTACTGCATAGTGAGCAGCTTAGCTTTCGAAAACCGTTGTATTGTAATATTCACTAATTATTGCCTTCTGGGAGGACATTTTGTATAAAGTAGGACAAATCCACGTGCAGCAAAAGTGTTAACCCACAAAACTCCCAAATGACTAAACAGATGTGAATGATTTGGTTAGAAATGTAATATCCATCTCAAATTGCTTAACGGTTGCTGGACTCGAAACCAAGAAACTTCTTCATAATTGATCGATAATTATATAAAAATGCTGTGATAAGGACTTATTCAATCATGTATCTATAAATGACCAAAAAATACTGTAAAAAAATGATTTCCTTTCATCCAATGTAATAGAAATGAAAATTTCTCAATTTTTAATTTAAATTCAATTCCACTAAAAGATGTTAAATTTATTCATTAAAATTATTACGTATTAATAATTATAAGTATTATATATAAATATTTGATCAACTCAGTAAGATTATTATTCAGTTTCTAAAATATTATATATTGTTATGGTTTTTTTTTAAAAAACATTTCTCAGGTTCGAATGTATTCGAAAAAAAAAATAAATAAATAAATTGATCGATTCGAAAACTCTAAAACATTTTGTTCTTCAAATATATTACCACAGATCAATTTTTCTTTAAAAACACTATCTAGCTTAGGACTGCACATTTTAGAATGTAATTGCATGGTAGAAAATTTGATAAGTAAGCAGCCACTAGTAATGGATTACAAGAGATTAATTACAGTTACTATGTCCTATAATTACCAAAAAATATTTAATCAAATATCGAACTAAATATTTGGTTAATTTATTATTTAATCAAATATTTAGATTAATTTAAATTAAACTTACCTTTTTTATAGTTTTCTAATATTACCACATTATTTACAATAATATACTATTTGCTCTGCATTGAATATTCACTGAAAAAAAGCTATGTGTTCAATTTATTTATTCTAAAATTCTTATTTTTTACGTATGAATGCATTGATAAAATTCAAAATTCATATGGTAACAAATTTCAGTTCTTGTATAAATAATTGAATTTGCATCATACATGGATTCTTACATTTCCAATTTGAACGGAAATTCTTAAGAGCATATCCCGGATATAATTGATTTTTCTTTTCCAAATTGCAGTTCAACGTTCCAAGAGAACTTTTTACTATATCCCGGAAATTTGACTCTTCAGTTTTGAAACTGAGAGAAAAAAAACTAAAGTAAAAAATTAAAATCGGAGATGCGCATTATTTGACTACTTGTCAGGTTACAAGCGATTAACTGCTCAAAACTTCAACCGTAAAATTCTCTTTTTGAAATGAGAAATTAAGTGAGTCGAGAGAAATAAATACGTTTAAAAGTTCTTTACATATATAAAAAGAAATATTTAATACGATGGAAGATTATTTTAGTACATTCGGCCACTGAAATGAATACTACTTGAATGATAAATGGTTGATTAGATTTCCTAAAAAGATGATTTCAATTTCAAAGAACTTTTGGAAAATTTGATTCAGATAATGAAAGAATATTTTAACTAAAATGATTATATAATTTTGAATTTTATTTTATATAATAAATTTAGTATTTATGATTCTTAAAGCGGATACTTATTTAATAGAAGCTTTTAGTTTTTTTCAATGTATATCTTAATAAAGTGTTTATAAATTAATTCAAAATTCTTAAGTTACACACACAGAGTGTGTTTTATATAGAAGGCAATTCTGAATGTAATTTTTAAAATTTTTATCTATTCCTGCAATTTAAATAATCATAGAATATATTATTAAAATAATATTTTCTTAAAATCCTTAAAATAAGTATTGTAATTGCAATATGACCAATTCAAATAGAAAATGTATTTTTTTAAATATAATATTATTCCCAAGTCTATCAACATTTTTTAAACAGAAATAGAAAAATGAGCGAACATTTTATACAATAAAGTATACTAAATTTTTAACATAGTAAAATGATTCTCAGAAACTATTTGAATCATAGTTAGAAAATGCAGCAACAACTAAGAGAATGCAGCTGATTCTTCTTGAAAGTATATATTTTATAAGTAACATTCAATAAAATCAAAAATATTATCTAAAATTACTATGAATGAAGATAAAGCATAAAAATAGTAATGTATCTGTGAAAACAATTGGAAGCATTAAAAACAATGTTTTGAGTACGAAAAATGTTGATTTTTGAAAATAATGCATAAACAAAATAGTGCATACCAATAAATTTATAAAAAAA
>JAPDSC010044712.1:29067-52369 GCA_026290005.1 Latrodectus geometricus
TTAGCATAATAAGTGTTAAGACATTCTCAGAGTATGCAACAATTTTTCTTTTATTTATTTACTAAACTTTTTATTTATCAAACTTGTTTATTCTTACGTATTTATTAGACTCGTAATATTTCATTTACGATCTGAATAAAATTTCTGATTTTGGAAAATGTCGCATTTTTAATAACATGAAAATCTGAATAGGAAATAAAAAAATTAAATTAAATTGTAAAATAGTTAAAATAAAAAGCAAAATATATAATTTATATATCCGATTCCTCTATTTTAATTATCCGGTAATGATAACAGGGTATGAAATATTTAATGATTTTAATTAAGTTAGAGATACTTTTTGTTTAATACCTCTAAAACTTAAAAATAAGGTTGAAGTTCATATGTACATAATTTGATATTTTTTGTGGCAAATTCATTAGAAATATCAAAAACTGCAAGACAGATAGATTCCAACTAAGACTTCAACATAAATTATTGGATTTTATTTTATTGTAGAGAATGTTTCATTAAAGACTCTAATTTCCATATTTAATGCGTTTCATTATAATATTTTTATTTTCTGTAGCTTTGCATGATTTTAAAATTATTTTTTTATTTATTATTTTACTTAGATTCCTTTATTACATTATATTTAAAATAATGTTAAATATTTCATAAATTACATTAAAATTATCTTTTTGCTAGACAACTTTTACAATTTTCCCTACGAAAAATTATTTATTTTTATTTTTCATCTCAAACAAGAATGCTCTTTTTTTTTAGGAATCATTATTGCAATATATATACTTTATCATAAATAATTTAAGAACTAAAATATTTTAATGTAATCTTGAAAAAAATCTAGTAATGTGCATAAAAAATATAAAAAACAAAGGATAGATATGATTGATTCTGTGTGTACGTGGTTACAGTTTTCCTTTTCCATCATTGTAGAATTTACATGTAAAAACATTTAATTTCAATATACGAGTTTTAATGAAAAAATCCTAATTAAATTGGAAGTACAAAATCCAAGTAAGTGTGCTTTTCACATATCCAAAATTTTTATTATCATAATATAAATATAAAAATGAAATGTATATTATATATATATATATATATATATATATATATATATATATATACCCTTAAAAATATACAAATCTTTCCGCCTGGTATCTAATACTTAGTTATTGTTTATTTCCAATAATTTTTTGATTTAATATATAACTAGGTACATTAAATATATACACAATTTTTTCCTTAAGTTTCTAGAAATTTCTTTGCTTAAAAATTATGAATAAACTATTCTTTGCAGAAAATTTTTTGTAATGTTATTTAATGAAATTTAATTATTAATTAAATAGATAAACACATTTAAAACAGTTTTAAGCTCAACCCTTCAAATAGAAATTATATTTTAAATGTCTGTTTCATTGTAATCAATAAATATAAAACAAAAGAAAAACATTCTACACTTTAATAATAAAATTTTATTTCTTTCAAGACTTAATTAAGTTTAATTGCATAATTGGAAAGTAAAATTTCATTAAATACCAGTATTATTTTTATTGTATATTTTAGCTTCCAATATCAAACTTTCATATTCTTGCAATCATATGGACAACCTGAATAGCAAAAGAATAACAACTTTAAAAGGGCAATATATAAACTTAGATCGAAGTTTTACAAACCCGCACAAACACAAACAATACAATCATACATGCATACATACATATATATATCACTCAGGTACATTTAAAATAAAAAGTAATAATCCCATGATCTTTTAAACAAAAATGACTATTTTAGTCAAAAGCATATGTAATTTTGATTGTCTCACTTCTAACTTTCAGCACTGCTAAACCCTGATAAATTTATGTAGAAAAATTTAATATGAAACTCCATCACATTACAAAGTTTTTAATGGCCGTAGGAACAACTCATGAATTAGTTTTATAATTGCTTAAAAAATTTTTAAGAGTAAATTTTATGTGTATAAACAACTCTAAGTTTTAGAATGACATTTCTAAGTTGTAAAACATATAACTATTCCATTTCCAGTTTAAGATAGAATTTAATTTTCAAAGAGTAATAATAATGCTTATGAATTGAGCAGTTAATAATGCCTCTCTTTTTATTATACTTTTTCTTCAAGCAAACTTATTTTTGCTCAAAAAATTAAATGTATCTAAAAAGCTTTGAGCGAGAAATAGTATCATCCTTTTATTTCATTTATCTAAAACTGCAATTTACAATGGAGTAACATCAAAAAATGTTGTTTGTTGAGAAATTTGTTTTTCATTGCAAAGTTTAAAAGCACGAAATTTCCTTTATAAATATAATAAAACGTGATCAAAATGTTTACCACTGAAAATTTGTCAAGACTGAAATAAATATATGTGCAAAAATATAATGTTCAGTTATATTGTCAAAAAGATATGTTCATTTCATAGACATTATTGGCAGAAATTTATCATTTCAATTATTTTCTTAAAATTAGATTTAAACGTATAGTAAAAGTAGTTATTTCTTTAATGCAATTACTTATAAAAACTTTTTATTTAATCTTATTTGACTTTTCCTTCATTTAGAAATACAAAATCCATTAATCTACAAACCTTTAAATGATAAGGTAAATGACTTTTTTTCTTTTCTAATCAAATAGAATAAGAAAGTTTTTTTTTTTTAATTTTTATTCTGTTACTTAGAATTTTCTATTGGACGCAAGCATTAAGTTAGCTCCTACTCAGTTTAAACATTTGCTGTATGTTATGCAGCCTTATAAATGCTTGTATATAAATTGTAGCAATTTTAAAGTTCTGTTGCATGTTTTATTCAGTTTGTGTATATATAGATGTGGAAATGATGAATTTTTAATTAATAATTGCGTAATTATTTGAATATACTCTTAATGCAGTTACATGTTTTATAAAGAAATTCCTATCATTTAAGAAAGTTATTATTAATTTTTCAAAAATAAACAACAATATTTTTCACTTTTTATTTATTGAGGAAAACATTGTATATATACAAATATTTTTTTTTACTTCACAAAACATTATTTATTACTGAATTAATATTTATTTAGTTTATACATACAATATAAAATCATAAAATCAGGGGATGGTAAGTTATCCCATATATAAACTCTTGGTATTATGAAAAGTGAAGTAAAATTATTGGCTCAGAAAATAAAATTTTATTCAATATTTTTGAAATTAACCACGTGATAAAAAATTTAAACATTTATAATTTTTTCTAAATCTAGATTGAATATATTTGGTATATTTTTCATATAGAAAATTTTATTGACTTCTGATTTAAGCATTTATACAATATTTTTCAACATAAATACGTGAAGCAATAAAAAAAATTACTGTTCTTTACCAAATCAAGAATTACTTAATTATTTGCTGAAGGATAGGTTATGATAAATACTTAAAATTTTCAATTGCAAAAGATAAAAATGTATTTGAGGATTTTATCAATGACAAAAATTTATTTCTTCAAATTTTTATAATTCCAAAAAGATATTTATAAACGCACTTAGTGTATACAGAAAAATAAAACGTTTGTTGTAATCATTTTAATAATCAAATTTAACTGCTTACTTAAACATTATTTTTTAGAACAGTCGTATGTAAAAAAAACAATACAATTGAATTTACTAATACAATTGATAAAAACCCATAGATATTTTATTAACTAAGTCTGATGTATGCTAAAAGAAATAAACTTCTAGTATTTTTGTTTCTGAAGAATCAATGGTAAGATTGGTGAGATTATAAGGGGATGCAAGCAAAAGAGAATGGAATGAAGAGCTAATTAGTATGTAAGACAAACTTGGGATTTGATTAAATTATATCGAAATATGAACTCTCACATTTAATGACTAGTGAAGGCTTAAGAATACAAATATTAATAAATATCCGAGTAATCATTATAAGCAAAACAGCTATTAAAAATATACTATTAATAGGAAAATATTATATTTCAGTAATTTCTGTCTTCTTGGAATGTCAAATATATTTAATGTCAGGTTTAAAATATCTTATAATATTTTCATTATCAACTTAGCGTTCACGAGATTTATAATTTAATACGGTAAATGAAATGAAATTTTATTTAATAACAAATGTAAATTATAAAATGGTAATTGCAATACAATATTTTTTCTAAATAAGAATAATAAAAATGTTTTTATAACATATGACATAATTTGTTCCTGCTCAGATCATTGAAATCTTTCGAATAATTTAAAATCTTTATTTGATTATTTGTAAGACTATTGAGCAGTAAAAAAATGTTTTTATTTTTATTAAAAATAAAATTTTAAATAAGGGTGTGCTTTAAGATGATGATATATTTCAAAAATATGTAGAGCGTTTATTTTAAAATAAACAAAATGTTTTGTAATATTTGAGAGTATTTTTAATTAAAACGATAATGTAAGAAATTCTTATTACATACAAAATAAACATAAGCATAAATAAAGAAAACTTTGTTTCTCAAAATCGATATGAAATGGCTAGAGTGTGTAGAGTAAAAAGAACAGTAAATCTTTATGTAATAAATTCTTAGTTTAATTTAGGATATTCTTAAAATCAAATTTGAAATTTCTTCTCACAGCTTTTATTGCTTTGATAATCTCATTGATAGATTTGTTGTTCTTTAAACAGAAAAGACGATTTCAGAAGGAAACTAATTTAGTATACTCGGAAGAAAATAAAGATAATATTTTGAAGTATTAGGATTTTGAAATTATCTTTTTGTGAAAATCTAAAGAAACTAAAATATAAAGTATTACTCTTTCATGCAATATATCATATAATAAAACCGAGATGAGAATGAGATTCAAACTTTATTAACTGCGTTTTTGATTATTACTTAAAATATTTCGGATTAAAATTTTGATAGAGACAACTTGAAGATTTTTACTCTTCGACGTTCTAAAAATATTTCTTTACTAGTTTAGGTATTAAATTTTTTATTTATCTTATACCTAATTCAAATTTTGACATAAAGCAACGTTTTGCTTTGATGTAAAAATGAATTTATTGTATACATTTCAGTGTCTATAAGAATGCGTTTTAATTCTCCTTCTCTTGTGAATTACTGAAGCAATGACTGCGTTATGTATATAAAATGTAAATTGATAAATCCATATATATATATATATATATATATACACCGAAACCATTTAGAAATATACACCTCATACAATGATGGACACTTTATTCTAAATTTTAATTCAATGAATTTAAAAAGATTTAAAATGAGAACGGAATTATTAGCTGAATATTTAATATAAAGTACTACTGATTTAGACTTATTTAAAAGTAAGAATGTATTTGAAAAGTAGATATATCAATAATAAAAAGCATTTATTCACAGACATAAAACGTATATAGTCACGTAATGTTATCTTAGGATGTGTTCTGAAGAAGAGCTGAGCATAGCACAACTTTCCTGGATTAGATTTCAATCTCTGAAGAACAAAGGATGCGAATGTTGCTTTGCGTTTTTGCTTTTGTAATACATATTTGTCTATCAATGTGGTCAATATAAAGGAAAATTCTTTATGGAAATGTCAAATATCACTTAATGGCTCACACAGAATTCTTAATTGAGCTTCATATATATAAAAAAAATTCTTTATTCAATCATAATAACAGTTTTATAACAAAATATACATGCTTTATTTCTATTTTTACATAGATATTTGTGCTTGCAACAAAAAGAAATGTACGCTAAAGGTGAAAATGTAACACTATAAGTGATAGTTCTTTTTGAATTTTTCATGTGAATAATTTTCAGTCTCTCAGATCGATTCTTACATAAAATAGTATTCAATACAAAAGTTTTACAATGGACACATTATAATGTTCATATTTTAATAATTAAGCTTTTAGATACACCATGTCACACATATACTAAATTCTATGTTCAAAATGAAATGAAAAAGGAAATGAATCACATGATCGAATGTACCCTGAGACGTGACCATTACATTCGATACCACAGTGGCAACACGTCTCCACGATGAAATGAGTGTTGGCAATGAGAATTGCAATAACACAGTGACAATGAACCCTATTACAGATGTACGAACTAGATAGTAATGTTAATTTGTTTCAGTAAATAAAAACAACTGATTTCTTTTAATTTCACAATATTGTGGTAATAGCCCACATATGATAACAAACATATGTTTTCAAATTAATATATTCAGACTTTGTGCAATTTCCCAGTTTTCTCTGAGAAGCATTAAATGCATCTGTTTGTACCATTTATCATTTCTGTGCATATAATTCAATCATTTTAAAATACTTTTCATTGATGAAGGGTTATCACTATATTAACAAGAAGCAGATAATACTGTAGAAAAACTTTTTCGAAAACAATTTTTTGGAAGTATAATTGCAATTACACGTGAAAAATCACATACTGTTGATAATTAGATCTTAGTTCCAATGAATAGGAAAAAAACCATGAAAAACCGCGAAAAGTGCGCCATGAAGCGCACTTTTCGCTTCATGGCGACGTTAATACCCATAACCGTCACCTCTGGGCGACATGCAATCCACGTGAGTACACGCAGAAACCATGGCATTCGCCAAAAGTAACAGTGTGGTTTGGGCTTACAGGTTCAATTATCATAGGGGACCCTCCTTTTTTGAAGTGCCGTGCCCAGTAAATGGATGGATAGCGGCTACGGTGAATGCGCAGCGTTATTTAACGCTTCTGGGCGAGAATGTTGTGCCATCTTTGCGTGAAAGTGATGCGTTGTCTACCATCACATTTATGCTAGATGGAACAACCAGTCACACTGCTGCTCCGGTCAAGGCATTCCTGATGGAGCCCTTCGGGGAAGATAACATCATTAGCAGGCGTTGCAAGTTCCCATGGCCTCCTCGGTCTCCAGATTTAACACCGGCAGACTTCTGCATATAAGGATATTTGAAATATCAGGCTTATTAATCTGGTCCATCCTATCTGTCGGAACTCAAAGATGCAATCCACCGAGAAGTGGCATCCATACAGTTGGACCTGTTGCACTCTGCCGTTGCTTGTTTTGTGACTCACCTGCAATGTGTCATACCCTGTGGTGGTGGTCATGTTGAACACCAACCGATATAATAAATGATTTGGAGATTATTTACGTTATTTGAGTACTTTTTCTTTGACTTGTGGACTAAAAAAACCACCTATCGGCTGTCTTTTTAGTTATTTTTCCCCGTCTTAAAAAACATCCGGTGACCGAGCGATGCTAACCCTGCAAACCATTTTTAATTTCGGTTATTTATCTGGTTTTTATGATTTTTTAAAGTTTTTACGAACTTTTTTGCTCACCCTGTATATTTAATATATATATATATATATATATATATATATATATGAAACCTGAAGAGATGATCTTTAAATATACCTAATATCAAACATTTTAATAATAAAATGGAATAAATATAATTCATCTTGACATTACAATTTTTGAAATTTATATTTTAGTATCAGGAGTAATTTTAATTAACTTAATGTTTTAAATCCATAGTAAGAATCTAATTTACGAACATTTCAACATATATAGCTGGTTCACGAATTCAGAGCACAAGTATTCCTTTATTATAATTCAAATAATTGCAAGAATTTTTGTTAATATCATTTCAAGTAAAAATCCAATTAATCCTTGAAATTGTATATTGTAATTTTGATTCCTCTTAAATATTTTATTTAATGAATTTTAAATTCTTTAAATGTTGTGTGGCTGAATATTTTTAATAAATTAAAATCATTCAAATAATTGATAAAATGTTTCTTACAGAGATTTAATTTTTAATGTCATTTTTACAGAAAATCTTATCAGTTCAGATAAAGTTTAATATTTATATACATATCTCTCATTAGACTGAGATTGATCAACTAGTACATATAAATAAACTTAAATTTAAACATGAAATTTATTTTATTTATTTGTTTGCCCTTGCATTTAAATATGAAATGTATGAGATATATTCAATTAATTCAGAATTTTTGGGTTATTAATTAATTTAATTTATTTTAAATGTGGTACTTTTTAAAAGAAAACCTCTTTTCCGTATTTGGAAATAGCTCTCTTAATATATTAAGTATTATTTTATATTGTTTGTTTTTTTATAATCTATAAATAATTTGTCATCTTTTAAAAGTGATTTGTAAATGGTTTATAAAAACTTTACATAAGTATTATTCTACTGTCTTTATAAAATTATAGTATGCATAATAAAGTCTGGTTCCTTAAGGATTATTTATTTATAAGAAAAGTTGTGGCGTTTGAATTTTAAGTCTCTAAATCGCAAATTAAATTTTAAATATTTTTTTTTATTTTTACGTGATTAGTTTCAAATAATTAATTTAATAATTAATTTAGATAGTTTTAATATTAATTATTGCATTTAATTTATATAAATAAATTTAATTATAAAAACTTATCGTTATATTTCCAATTATGAGCCCAATTTCTGTTTCCCCAACTGTAGTCATTCAATGAAAAGATCATTTTAGATAGTAATTGAAAAACATAGCAATTTATACATATTTTTTTCAGTTTGTAACCATTAACATTTTAAATATAATAGAAAATTTAAATCTTATTTAAATTTTGAATAAATAAGTTATATAATTCTAGCTACATTGAGTTTACTAATTTCCTAATATAAGTGCTTTTTATTATAAGTATTTCAATTCTTCTCTATAAAGAAATAGTACCCGTATACAGATAACCGAACTCAAACTAACTTTTCATTATAATTCCTATATTGCATTCTGTAATTAACATTAAGTACCAAACAAAATTTATTACAAATTCATTTCTGAAAAAATTCAATTGGAGAAAATACGCCCATGAATTATTTAATAATTGAGCACAATGTAATAAGTCTAGTAATATAAAGAATTTACGGAATTGTAGCATATATTTCACAGTTTTTTAAATAACTGTTTAGCAAATGCTTATAATGAAATATATCAAGTATATCATAAATACGTATTATTTTTTAGGAGAGCTCTTTAATCATTAGCAACTCTGTCCCTTAATGGAATCATAATGCTAAATCTGCATAGAAAATATTTTTAAATTTTGGTTTGCTAATTTTCAATCTATAACTTCTTGTTTCGTAATTTATTGTCAGGAAGAAATTACTTCGGTTTTTAAATATAATATTTAACGTTTACATATCAGTTCATAAGATATGAATTTTTATAGAAATATTTTATTTCACTTGAATAGTATCAATTGATTTGTCAGTGGTTTATCAAAGTATTTTGGCATCAAGAAATGAAATATTATGTTTCTAGCACACATTAAACATACAATTTAAATGTTTTTTACTAATAAGTTTGTTTTCACTTTTTGTTTGATTTTATGTAACTATTATCAGAAATAGTTCATTAATGATGAAATAATTTCATATGATAGACATCCAAGGTATTTATAGTCTGCAAATTTTTTTCTGATGTTTTTAGCATGCAAATTCATAAAAGTTAGGAAAACATGATAAATTATTAAAATTTTGAAGTTAATATAATTGCATTGAAGATCATAAAATATAATCCGATACTTCTCTGCCTGTATTTTTTATTACTAATTATAAAAGAAATTATATTCTTACAAATAATACATTTTATTTTGTATATAGGATGCATTTGAAATACCTCATCTTGTTTAGGACTTTTTGTTAGTTAGTCTTGTCTCACGGATCTGGTTGAATCTGTTTGCTAACCAGATAGGATAAGAAACAACAACAACTATATTGATATATATCACGTTTCATAATTTTTGATACTCTGTTAAATAAAACAATTTTGGATTGCAAAAATTACTTGTTATAAAATTGCAAATTTTGAGTTTCATTTTCAAATTTTGATATAGAAAAATATATATCATACAATTCTTTAATAATATAAATAGGAGTTAATATTACAATAGAAGCTGCGTATAACGTTCCACTATGGCTAAGACCAAAATGTGCTAATAACGAATTGTCATTATATTGAAAATTAAAAAGTGTTCACTTACATGCTTACAAGTTTAGAAAATAAATTTTCTAAAGTAATTACAACTGAATTCTTAAATTAGGCTTTGTGTCAAAAATAAAATTTGGTTAAGTTAATTATTTTAAGACATATTTTAAAATAAAACATTATTATTTTTCATTTTTAAATAAAACCTGTAAATAAAATAAAAAGGGTACTTACAAAACGTTTATTTTGCAAAAAAAAATCCGAAACGTTTATTTGTCTTAGTTCCGGTATGATTGTTTATTCTTCATAGTTAATTTTTGCAAAAAATAATTTTCTATTTCATTCAAAGGGGATAAATAGCATTCCGCATTTTTCTTGTCTTTCAAAAAGTATTTAAAAGTTTCAACAGCTCTTGAAGCAGTATTTTTGATAGAAAATATCATCAACATGTTCTTTCTCCGATGTTGATGCAATATTTTTTTGAAAAATAAAGGGAAATTATTTTCAATAAGATTTCTGATGAATTGTGAGTTGTATTCAATAGTATCATATTCATTAAAACATAAGATTTCCCCAGTCCTTAAAATTCTTAAATTTCTTGAAACGTCAAATTTTTATCTTTGATTATTTAATCAATTATTTCAAGCAGTTAATTCTACTTCCGGTTGTTTTGGGAAATCAGCCTGGTTAAAGCAATTTTTGATGCTGTTTCCGTTCCTGTTCTCCTCATACTATCATCATTTTAAGAAGTACAAGACTTAACAGTATTGACTTTGTTATCTTTAGTTTCATTCAAAGTAGAAACAATTCTTCGCAAATACAGTTTTCGGGAATTATGTTTGAAACTCATAAAGAACATTTGATCTGAATGATTCTTTGGCCAAAGAATCGAAGTTACGTTGAGTGAAAAATATTCCATAAACCATTTTTTTTTTTTTTTTTTTTTTGGATTTATGCCGTACATTTAGAACTTATTAGGACAAACTTTTTACTATTTAATTGTCGTCTTCTTGAGCAAGCAATGTACCATTTATCAGAAATACAAGATATCATACACGATTTAGAATTGTTTTTAATGTATCTGGTAAAGTTTTGATACTTTTACAAAATTTCGGCTTTTTCAATTTCTCAATTGATAGGAATAGAAGTTTTTCTGCCGCCTACTCTGTCTAGTGGTCAGCATTCCTGACTGCGGATTGGGAGGTCTGGGTTTAAATGCTGGTTCGGGCTTGGATATGCTTTCTCTCTCTCCTGTCTTTGTCTTTTCCTTGTATGAATGGGTTGTGAATGGTTGCCTACCCTATAAACGCGTTCCTATGGCATATGTGTACAGAGGCAGTCGGACTCCACACCCAATTGCTGTTCAGTTGAAAGAGTGGAGCAGCACACCCATACTGCCAGTCTGGCACTCGACAAAAAAAAAAAAAAAAAAAAAAACAAGTTTTTCTGTGACATGCATTACTTTTTAGTGCTTCTAAAATCTTTGTTTAACTGCTACCTTTAAACTTGCAGTTTAATATTTAAAATCGAAAGATTTTTCCATCCCATAAAATAGTCCAGTTTCATTTGTTCTAGAATATTGTCTGGATAGTTATTAATAGTATATTTCATATAGTTATTAATAATATACTTCAGTATTTCAGCTAGCAATTTCTATGCTGTTTCATTGCTGTCAGTACCATTTAACCCACAAGCCTTTTGGAATGAAAAACCAAATCTTACTTTAATCTTTTGCAGCCATCTGGCACTTTGAATGGAATTTCCTTGAGCTCCATTTGTTAAACCAAACTTAATACTTTGAGTTTTATAATAAAGTTCGTTCTATTGGAATAGTTTTTGATCAAATTATTTAATTATTTATTAAATTTAACCAATCACATAATCCATTTTTAAGATTCTGAACTTTTCCATCACGAGATTGATTTTTAGGTAGATTAGCATCCAATTATGTTTATTAAAATTGAATTTTTGCTGTTAATTATGCCAAATGATGATTTTAAACAACTTTGCAATGACTTTTTTATCTACCTTTTTTAAGGCTTTTGTTTTCGTTTCTATTGATTTTGAATTCCGATCTTGAAACTACTATTTTATTTAGAAGAGACGATATAATTCTTGTTTGCAGATTTGATTTGTGCCAAGAAAAAAAAAGATTCTAAATGCTCAATTCCCTCTTTAATTCATTTAAAGTCAGACAACTGGATCCTGACAGCTCCTCTCCTCAGCAAGCTTTCATATCGCACTTGTATGACACTAAGGAATTCAAAGCATATAATGATGAACTTTGAAATTTTTGAATAGGGAAAATATTACATTTCTACCAATCCTGCAATTACCGATTGTAATCAAGACTCATCTTATTTAGTAGAATGGTATTGTTGGCTAAGTAATTCCATCCTCAATATCATCTGTCTAAGTTGAATGGAAACGCTGGAGATTCTAGGAACAAATTTTCCCAATACAATAATAAAATTATCCTCAGTATACATTTCGAAACAAATTCTTAAAAAAGTACTGAATTTGATAGCTGTATTCTATTTAGATGATACTGGGCTGTCGGTTTATTAGAAGCAAAACAATATAGAATGCATAGTAAAAGATTTGGGGATTTTATATCTTGTCCTTATGTTGGAAAAGTTTTAATAATATGAGATCGTTATAGCAAGTTTCGATAGTATTTTTAAAATAAAATATTTTGGGTACTTAAAGTCACTCATTTAAATCGGTTTTAAATAATCTTGAATATTTTCATGTTTATAAACATATAAGAAATAAAATCTCATAAATTCAAATTATATTGAAAATTCAAATTTAAAATGCTGAATAATAGAAAACATTTTTTTATCTCTCACTGAAGAATAGAAGAAACTCTATGAATCAAACAGTAATTGAAATTAATGTTTGATTAATGAAGTTGCTGTTTGTGTGTGCACCATGAGGGCTTTAATAGATTTTATTGAAATAATTAGTTCCCTTAATATACAATTCAAACATTTATGTTTAAAATCTTAAAGAAAAGGTTCAATTTAAAAAATATACTTTACATTTTTGAAGAATAAATTTTATTTAATACATTTATAAAATCATATTTAGCTTTGTAAGCATTATAAAATTTTAGAAATTTGATTTGTAAAATTTATAACCTGTTATGAAGAACTAAATGGAAGCATTAGTTACAATAAAAATTTTGTTATGAAAATGAAGATAAACAATTTTATAATATAGAATATCTAACAAATGTTAAAAATATTTTGTCAGAATATGTATAAGAATTTTAGAACGAAGGAGAAGTTCAGTGTCTGAAATTTACTACCGAGTAAATATTTTTCATTGAATAAATATAATTTATTTGACAAAAGAAGGCGTTTATTAAAATAATAATATTATGAATGAAAAAATAATGTAAACTTTATTATTTTGCATATACTTTGATACGTTACTTTGTTGAAAACATTTTTGAATAATAAGTTGCTTAAAGTAAGAGAATTTTCAATATACTCTATACTTTAATGTTACGATTTTAGTAAAGCTGTAAAATGTTTTCTATCTATATGAAAACTACATGAATATTTTAAATTAGCTTGTATTATTTGACTGTTAATCTTGGGCACACAAATGTAATCTTGTCAATAATTCATTACTTGTTAAAATTTGTTCTTTCAAGAAAAAATAAAGAAATTCAAACAATATTTATCAACATATTTATACATATTACTGAGACCATAATTTTACATTGAAAATAGTAATTATAATTATATTATAGATAATTGCAAAATAATAATAAACATTTTTTAACATTAAATATAATTTATCTTAAATAATACAAATATACAAAATATTATTTCAAGTTAAATTAAATTTTTTTTCTTAAACTATGTGAATAATTGTTGTTGTATATGGAAAATTTGTAATTCGCAATGAAAAGTTATTTAGAAATATTTGGTTTCACATCTTAGATATAAGCGATTCTTAAGAAAATTTTATTATAATCCATAGCTTAATCCTAAACAGAAAAGTTTCTATGCAATATTTTCTAAAAAATATTGCTATGCAAATATTAGCTACTTAAAATAATGTTAACATTTTTTTCACAACTTTATAAATGATTACTTAGTAGAAAACATTATTTTCATAAACCTATATTCAATTAGATTGATTTCATGATTTTAGAATAATTTCTTTACAAAAAAAAAAAAAAAAAAAAAAAACATATTATATTCTAACTTTTGAATTATATGAAAATCGTGATACTTGTTTTTTGAAAAATAATTGTGCTTAAATGCGTTTTGAAACTTTTTTATGCTTTATTCAATATAATTTTTCTTATATTAAATGCATGTTTAGCCCTAAGTATTCTATGATTTGATATAATTTATTTATAAAGTTGAATATAAATAATACTTTGTTTTAAAATTACAAAATATTAATATAATAAAAAAATTAATATAATTAAAACATTACATATTTGAGAAGTATTAATTGAAGTTTTTAAACTTGGTTTAATGTACTAACTTTTCAATGCACCTTAATCTTGAGGCCTCTTACGTAATATACCGAAATATTAAATCTAAGAATTTTAAATATGATAAAATTTAGTTTTATTAATTGAGATTAATCTGACTTCTTATGCAACAAGAAATCTAAATTGTCAGAATTAATTCATTTAAATTAGAAAATTATGAGTGAATTTAAAAAACCTGAAAGTTAGTTGATAAATATAACACAATAAATATCTAGGAAATAAAAAATCTCTCATTTGCTTCTTCTGACTATAAAAATGAAGTTAAACAGTAAAAATGTGCATTAAAAAAGTTTTATGAACTTAAAAGTATTTTTAAAATTGTTAACTACACAATTTTCATTAGTTCATTCAAGAAAAGTATTTATTTTAAAATCTTAAACATATTCCAATGACTATTTCCAAATTTATATGCCGAAATTTACAATTATTTTTAAAAAATGCACAAAAGTTGTTAGTTTTATGACTATATCCAATATCCCAAAGCTTAAATTTATGAAAGTAATTCAAAACTATACACATTTCAATTTCTTTTTTTTTTCCCCTTTTTTTTCAAAATGAAATTATAATTCAAGTCATTCTTGATTTAATTCCATTTATCCTTCAAATTTACTGATTTCCGTAAAAATTACATATTACAAAGATGATATTAGTTATAGTTAATATCTCTCGTCGACTTCATTTTATGTAAATTGCATTCCTGTCCTGGATAATATTACAAGTAAATATTAAATAATAAAGAAACTTTGTTACAGACAATGATTACAATCTCAGTAAAGTTAGATATTTTTCTGCATTCTATGTTTCCTTTTCCTTATACACATTCATAATGTAATTTAAATTATTTGCATATGTCTCGATGCTTCTTAACCTTAATGGAAATTACAGAGAAAAAATGAATATGATACAGCTCTTTCATTTCCAAGAATAATAGCTTATGCGAGACATATATACATCACATCACTCCTTTATATATAAGCCTCGCATATATATATATATATAATATATATAATTGTGTGTGTGTGTGTATTCGATACATATTTTTCCCTTTAATGAATTCTTAATTTAATGAATAAAATTTAAACAAGAAAACTTATGAACGAATTATTTTTGTTATTCTTTTTAAACATAAAAGAGTATCTTACCATTTCTAGTTTTTTATTAATAATTTTACAATCAATATCTATATTCTAAATTTAAATAAGATCAGCCTAAAATAAAATTTCAAGTGAATTATATTTGTTATCTCATTGCATTTAGTGTTGAATTAAATATTGTTTCAATTTATTTGATATACATTTTTTGACACACATTATGTTCTTTAGCTTTACTTTATAATTAAAGTATAGTTCAAATTTTATCGAATATTGAGTACAATGAAATTAAAAGTCTTCAGTTGCGTGAAAATATACAGCAGTATTCAATGAATGAATTATTCGATGATGTGTATCAAACCATAACAGAATTCTAGCAATAGTTATCTATTAATTATTCATAATGCATTTAACATGTAACTATAAGTATTGTTGTAATGTTTTAAATATAGTTCTTTAAGTATTTAGATCTATCTTTGATTTCTTTTGAAATGTATTACATGTAATCCACTTATATTATCAAAATTAATTTAGATTAATTAATTTCAATGATTTCTTAATTAACAAGATAGATTACTTCCTTAAGTTTATCTTCACTTCTTCCATTTCTAAATTTTTATTAGAATTTTTTTTTGATAATTAAGCATGATTTATTTCGTAATCATTCATTATAGCAGATTTATTTCTATTAATTTATATGCATGCACTGTTCCGTTAAAGTTTATGCAGTCATTTCAAAAGCAATATTTATTAACACTGTTTTTATTACTTGAAATTGGTTTCACAGACACATTAATATTTTTGTTTTGTGTGTGTGTGTGCTACTATATAACCTATTTTTTAATGTATCAACTATAAGATACGTGTGTTCAATAGATTTTTTAAAAGTTCAGACTTAACTTAAGTTGTTGATGTTTGACATGTAGATTCTAAGACCGGGTTATAAGAATATTTATTGAGCTTAGAATTATTTATAATCCTCTTAATAGTGATGAAGACTTATTTTATTTGATAACTAACCAAATTTATTAATTTTTTTTCACTATGAATAATTTACGTTCAGCCTCATTTGAACTTCTCAAAATTTAGTTTCCATTAAACAAAGCAAAATTTTAAAAGGAAAAAATCAAAATTTAATGAAAACTTGCTTAAAATAATATTTCTATTTTTAAATATGAAATTATTTTCCCTTCATTATCTTTAAGGTAAATGATAAATACATGAAAGAAAATAATGAATGAAAACCTGATAAATAAGAAATAAAATATTACTGCGTTTTTTGTGTTATGTTTCAATGATAAGTGGCTTAAGAAAGCAATTGAAAACTGTATTTTAATCTAAAACACACTATAAAAGTAATCTTATTTTTAATTAAATCTTAGTAAAATGACGCAAATAAGTGATCATGATGTTCACTAGTAAAGCAAAATATAGAAAATACTATTTTGCTCAAAATATACAATAATTAAAGTGCATTATTATTTGATCTGGTTTCAATATAATTCCACTGTTAAATAAGTCCATGTAAACAAAATATCGTGAAACATGTGAAATTTTGTCTTCAAACTTATTTCCCATACATGATTTTCAATTTGAGACACATTTTTAATTTATACCCACACAAACTTGATCATTTTCCATTAATATTAGTTTACCTTTTCTTTCTAATAAAGGTAATCCTTATTTTATGAATACATAATTTTCTAAGAAGAAAATTCTTTCGTCCAACAAAGCCTCTTATTATATCAAAAATGTTCCACATTAAATAACATAAATTAATTACTCTGAAAACAATTATTTTTACAGCTTACTGATAAAACTAAATGAACTGTACTAAAGTAGGAAATTATGCATCTGAAATGCCATATGCCTCAAAAGAGTTGCAATATCATATTAATGCAAACTTAACACCAAATGTAAGAATATCACCTTATATAATATAGACATACTTAATTGCAAAATTCTTCACATCAGAATTTTAATTAAAGTAACATTTTATTATTATAACCATATTTCCTGTCTTCAGAATATATAATATAATAAATTTAATAAATATATCGTTTAAAATGTAGAGGAGTAATATGTTTTGCTATTAATCATTTTAAAGAAAATAGCAAATATTTTCTTCGTTATGTTATAACAAATTCTGATGTTGAAGAAATAAATATATTTAGGACTATCTTTTAAATTGAAATATATATTTATATAGAAACAAATATTTTTAAAATGCGATGTCAACATAATATTTGAAAATATTCCTGAGAGTTACAATATTCGTTTCCAATATTTCAATTTGAAGTAATAATTCATGTTTACCATGACAATTACGCCAACCAATTCTATCCTTCAAATAATCATAAAAAGCTGGATTTACTAAATAAAAACATTTTCAACAAACAATTATTTATCTGAGCATTAGCCTGCTTTATTTCAATTGTAAATATTATATGATGGCGTTAGCTTTATACTTCACTTTAGGTATCATATAAACTATTTGTTAAAACACTTATCATTATTTTTAAACAATAAAATGTCTAGCATATACTACGCAAAACAGACTTTGTAAGAGATTACTTTTTGTAATCATGAATCAAACTGGTGAATGTGATCAATTTTATCAAAATTTACAAAAAGAATACTCAAATACACATCTTCATCCATGTCATAATTAATCATCCTCTTCGCAAGTGTTTTTCATTTCTAAAAAAGGTGCATATTTAATACTTTATTCTCCCCAAAAAACTTCATCACAGAACTCTCAAAAGAAAGGGAAAAGAGAAATTCATTCATATCAAAAAAATGGAAAAGAGAGATTCATTCTTACTTGACTAACCGTCGTGGTTACGATACATTAACTGCTAAAGGTTTCGAATATAAAGTTCCTCTTGCGAACAGAGAAAGTGAGATGGAAAAAATAAACAAGATTAAAACTTTTTATTAACAGGCCGCAAAGGAAAAATTTAATATTCTCGGAAGACATTCAAAGGAACTTTTCTACATTTAATTATTGAAATAAATAATCACTGAGATTAGCGTTTCACTGAAGCTCCCAAAAGGGATTATTGCTTTTTCAGGGATGTTTTTTAAAATGTATTAAATTTTGTGAGTATTTCATTTAAAATAATAATGAGAAAAATTCTTGCCAACAATTTTCCCAAGATGAATTCAATTTCAAAACTTTGTTTTCTTAACAAAATTTCAACGCATTTTTAGTTAAATATTTTATTTAAAAATTGATTTATTGAGAATATTTATTTTGAATTCAATTAATTTATTAATAATATATATATATATATATATATATATATTGCATGCATGCATGCATACATGCATGAATAATTGTTTTGCATTTTTCTAATTAAGTTCAATAGACTAAAATATTAATTACATTCAAAATAAGAAGAATTTTTTTTCTCTCAGTAATTCACATTTCTTTAACGAATAAATAATTTTAATTAATATCGATATTTTATTAGGAAAATAAAGTTTTGAGAATAAATTAACCTTGGAGGGAAATAATCGTTTTCAGACTATTTCCTGATTATAATTTTAAATGAATTACTCATAAGATTTAAGATATATTAAATGTGAAACGGAAACGCGCTCTTTGGAAAAGGAATTTATATTAAAAGCATCCATTTTGGAAACGACAATATAAAGTTATTCTCAACAACTACTCGTATATACTTATATAACAATATTCAAACGAAGAGAAATCTTTATGAATGTATATAAACACATACACATATATTTAAAAACATTTATGCATTATGTGACTTTTATGCAATATTGCAAACTATAAAATAATATTTATTAGATTTTATAACAATTACTGAATAATATTTATTTAAGTTTAACATTCAAATTTCTAAATTTATTCATTAATTAAACATTTGATGATTTTAACATTTCTAACATGTATTTAATGCAAAGAATTCAGTGTTTATTTCTTATGCTAATCAAATAATAAGTCTTTTTTTTTAATTTTTTTATATTCGGATTCAAGCGCGAAATATGTATTTCGAATTTAATACTTAAAAATAAATTTTCAAAAATGATAAAATATTTAAATTAAAAGTATTTAATAAAATATTTTCTGCAAAAAACTGAATTATGGACAAAATCTTACACAGTACATATGAAATTATGAATTTAAAAATTTTAAGATGGGTAATTATTAAAGATAAAACATTTTTAATTTCTTTCAATAAAAGAAAAATTTCGGAATTTGTACAATTGGTAGGTCTAAAGAAAGAATTATTTCTGTTTTCTCAACATTTTCTTATGTTATTCTCTTCTTGTATATTTAGTTATAATAAGAATAACAATAAAAAGTCCTACAAAATTTTCAATCTCATTTTTTTTAATATTCACTAATAGAATGCCTTATTGGTTCGAACTTAAATTGTTTCTTATAATGAAATGTACATAATTATTTACTGCAAATCAGTTCTCATTGCACAACACAAATTTGTTAAAGTCTTTAACTCTTAAAAACTCGTATAAAATTTTATAAAATCCTATGAACTCTTGAGGAAAATTAAGAAGTGTATCAAATTTATGAAAAATTTTCTTCGGAAAAGACATAATGCATATTCTTCACAAAACAGAACTTCATGCACATAAGATTTTGAAAATTAATAATTGTTATAAATGTTTAGAATATGTTTATAAGAATAACTCTTCTGGTGGAGAAAATTGTGTTTAGGAACTTTGAAAAATAGACAGAATTCGAGTTAAATTAAATTCATGTAGCACACTAATAATTATAAAAACGATGTATTACGGAAAATTATAATTTTTTACTGTCAACGTGTTTTTGGTTCTTATAAAATTTCGATTTAATTAATTTTCTTCCCGTAAACCTTAATTAATATGTCACTATGCATCGTAACTTTTATTTAATTCAAAAAATCATTTAATATATTTTATACCAATTGTTTCAATGATATGGTTAGTTTTTATCTTCATTCGTTCACTAAGTAGAAGAATATTGAAGGATGTTCCAAGATACTTTCTTCTGCCTTTATTACTTTTTCTGCATCAAATAGGTTCTTAAATTTTCAGTTTTTGTTTCTTTTACAAATATCTGATTTTCATTCATAGTTTAATTCCGTATTTTCTAACAGTTTGAAAACTTTAATTGGAATATGTACCAAATTTGTTGACGTTTTCAGACAATTTATATTTTTTAACTTTTCATTATTTCAAAGAGGATTAAAAAATGCAATGTTTTAATATAATATGGTTTGAATTTATTTAATGCTTCGTTTTCACTGTAAATACATATAAAAAGGAAATTATTTTTAATCTAAATTTCTAAAATGCTAGGCGTCCATTCACATGGGGGCTTTCGTTTCAGTCCTAAAATAATCAATTTAAAAAAAAATATGCAGTTCATTGAACCATAAATTATGATTTTTTTTATATTTATCAAGAACATGTCAAATTGATTAATTTAAAATATAAAATGCTGTCAAAATCAAAAATTATGTTCACTCTTTTTAACGCCTTTACGTATATTTCAAGGAAAATATTACTCTTACTTAGATAAATTTGATATTTTCTTTATAACTTCATCCCTAACTATTGAATGAAAATTAGACTGTAATTTATAGCAACTTACGCTATTATGAACATATCCGTTTTTGTTCCTAATTCAGTTATGTGCTTGTGAATTAGATAGCTATTCGTTTTGAATAGAAGCTAAATGTAATAAACTCTTTACTTTTGATATTTATGTGGTTTAACTCAAAACGTTTAACTCTTCTAATCACTGGCGGGCATTTAATAATATGTGTTTTATTGTAAAATGATAATCTGGATAGAAAATAATTTCGGTCTTATTACATGATTATTAAACGGATTTTATACTTCCCTATTAGAATTAAAAATTAGTTAAAATATAAGGAATTAAAAAAATTAAATGGTTTAACCATGAAAAATTTAGAGTCTACCATATTTCTCAACATTTTTGCTAATGATGTTTATTAAATATAAATTATTGTAAAAGCGTATTATTCAAAATAATTTTAGCTTTAATTTTAAATAAACTATTTTAATTTTTATTACAAAATTACGAGATAAAGTTCAAAATTCTACTTCCAAATTCCCCTCAAGGGGCACATCTTATACGATGTTTCAAAAAAATATACAATAATTTTTTCCTCAAATTTGCAAAATATTTTTTATCCAAAATTTAAATAAGCTTAACATTACTTAAATGTGTTTATTTTTTGTAAAATTTAAATATTGACATAAGGATCTTAAATAAATTCCTTAATATTTTTAATATAATATTATTATCCTTATATTTCGATGTTTAATGATTGTCAAAAATACGTCAATTTTGTTGAAAAATCAAAGCTGTTTGCAAGCTAAATTTTGGCTTATCTTCGAAATGAATAAATGCAAATTAGATATAGAAAATTTAGTAAATTATTAAATTATTTAATATAATATTTTTAGCTTTAACAAAGCAAACCTAAAAGCCAATGAATACTAATGAATCTAAATGTGAAGTATTATATTTTTTCAAACAAAACATCACAGAAATGAATTTGTTTTCATGTATAAATGAAAAAAATTATAATTACTTTTCCAGATAGAGAGTATAAAATTAACTACGAAGATCTCATTAATTTTTTAATGGAATTTTATCTTACATTTTTAGAATTTTCTAGCTTTTTTTCAAAACTAAATAAATTATTTAAAAAGTGAAAACTTACTGTTCATTGTTTTATTGTTTCTTCAATTTCTAAATGTTGCTTACTCCATTAACTGTACTATGGTTACAATAAAATATTTTTAACACTTACCAGAAAATTCAAAGCATCCAAATGAAAAAAATTAATAAACTTTAAACAAAAAGAAATTTACTACTTTTTTAAAGTGAAACATTTTAAAAGCAGGGATTTCTTAACCAAATCTTTCTATGCATTTAATTATTGAAATAAATAATGGAGAAGATTAATGTTACTTAAGTTTGTTTTTTAAAAAAATATTTTTAGCTTGAAGATTTACTGGAGCATGTTTTGTAAATATTATGGATGTAGTAAGGAAAAGAAAACTCATTAATTGTACTAGATGCTTTGAGCTTTATAACTGGTTTTGCGGCATAGCTTTTTCAGCCTTTCAGAAAGATCTTTAGAATTTACACGGAGTAACTCTATTATATTTCTCATTTATTATTTTTATTTTGTACATTAACATAATTATTCTGAGTGCGCTAATGCAGAATTTTTTACTGTCGACACAAAATAAAATTTTCACTAAAATGTATTCTATGATTTCTTAGCACTTTATTAAAATCCCCCATGTTTGTTTACTCTTAAGCATTAATCATTGATACCTATTTAATGTTCTTGACTGCTATAGGCAGAGAAATCTAAAATTTACTTACGTCATGCACAAATTTTATCAAAAGCTGAATATTTACTAATATTACCTAAATTGTATTGCATATTTATATGTATATAATTATTCCCAAAATACCATAAGGAGTTTTCTTTGTTTTATTTATTTTAAAATAATAAATTTTAATACTAATAAATTAGACAGAAATTCCAATTAAAGTTTACATATGATTTGATTCCCCGGTGGAAATATTACTCTATGTTATGAAATATATATAGAGAACGTTATTTTAATTAATATTTTAAAGGACAACTTCTGTTTACTCAAAAGCACGTTTCTAACGAGAAAA
>JAPDSC010044712.1:52769-70750 GCA_026290005.1 Latrodectus geometricus
CATAATTAAGACTGATATGAACTCCATGTAAAGTTTTTTAATCTACGACGTAATCAATTTAAGCAATATAGCAGTCAATTCAAAAACTCTACTCGTTTCAAGAAAGAAGCACGGCTTTCCTTTTTAAAATTATCCTCTATGAATAATCATGGGGCTAGAGAAAATATATTTACTGTATTGAAGAGAGAGAGAGACTCACTTTTTTTCTATCCTTTCATAGCTTAACGTTTCTATAAAAAAATAACAATTATTTCAGTTTTTGGAATATTATTTTTGGCATCTTCAAAAAATGTGTGATCACCGTTTTCAATATGTCGCCAGTCAAAACTACATTGAAATACTGATCTAACGTTTTTCAGCTTCAGTATTTAATAATTATCTGAATGCAGGAAAATTGTAGTCATCATCTCAACCATAACTGAAAAGTGCATAGTACAATTTTACTTCTTCTTCAGTGGTATACCAATAACTCTTATGAGTAAATAAGAGCACAAAAATATAAATATATGTTTGTAGATATCATAATATTTCAATCTTTCTTCTGCTAAATTTTACATAAATATTACTGATAATTTAAATATCTTAATACATTGCAAAAGTTTTAAATGTGGTTTCTTTTTAGTTTGTTTTAGTTTTTATAGATACATTCACATCAAAAGGATTGATTTTTATTTTAATATTCAAAAACAAATTGTTGTAACACATGTAAACATTTTTAAAATTTTTAAAATGTAAGTTTAAAAAATATTAAGTACAATAAAATTCTAAATAAATATACAATATAATCATCACCTAGTAATAAAAAAGATATTTTATAACAAGTGTGTTTGAGACATTATAAATAGGTTTCGTTAAAAAATTATACTTTAAAAATAATATTATGCTATTCAGGTTATAAAAAAGAATAAATTTTTCTACGTATCTAAAATATTATATTTAGAAAGAGAGTAGCATGATGTAGAAAGAAGAAATCAGCAAATTCATCAAACCTTCATACTATACAAATTTATTTTTAATATAAATATTACCACCCTCCAATTTATTTAGATTAAACATGAATATAATGTATGTTTATTTTTAAATTCAATATACATATTTTTATTTTCTAATTTGCAATAAGGATACTTACACTACAATAACGATGCAGTATATTTTTATGATAAAATATTGTGAAATAAATCGGAGTGAGATTTTTCACTTAAAATGCAGTGTTTTTAAGAGTTACATATTTATGAATAAACCAAATAAAAAAATATAGACTTGACCTTAGAATCTGATTCTTAACTAGTCTACAAAAATTAATTAACTGTGATTCTGTCAAAAAAATTTTATCCTTAAACATCGTTTGATATTCAAAACTTTTGAAACATCAATATGAATTCTTTTCCAAAATTTAAGTATCTTTACTTTAAAAGAAATGATATACGTGAAAATAAATTATGTACTTCGAAAGAAAATTTTAAATAACAAATTAAAGAATTTGTTTTACGGAAATTTAATTTCCTGGTAGATATGTCAGATTTACTAAGATTATTTACAATATAATATTTTCGAAAAAATTTTTTCATTTTTCTCCAAATTAACAAGAAAATAAGAAAATATTTAATATCTATATTTTAAAATATACTTCATCCTTTTGAAACAAGAATTATAATCAAAAACGTTTCCTTTTTATAGTGTCACATAAAATAAATGTTTAGCCGATTATTTTATCTGAATTATAAATAAGTATTTTATATTATAAGGATACATAAATTTTTGTCCAGAGAAATTCCCTAGATATCGATTTTGCAGTATAAATACAAAAAACAAATTATAAAGGAATAAATATTTTACTGTACTCTCGGGGGGGGGGGGTACTGCAAACAATTGCTTACATTCGAGTAGGCAAATTAACTGAAATCGGATTTAATGAAAAATACATAAATCTATACTTGGACTTTTTTTAGCAGTTTCTTATTCTTAATTATTAAAATAAATATCCTTTTTGATTAACTGCTAGTTTTTTCAAATATATATATATATATATTTATATATATTGCTGACTTTACAACAATATTTAGTTAAAATTAATTGTATTATTTCCCTTGATATTCTTATTCTTAAATTTTGCCAATTTCCTATAAAAGATTAAATTTTCTCTGAAATAAATGCATAGATTTTTTCTGAAATATTTCCCAATTCCAACAATTTTCTAATGAAAATATGCATGGTTTTATTTTTAAGGGAATACACTTACTTCTATTTTTGAATTAATTAAAATTATTTAATATACTAACGCAAATATTTCCAGAGTAAAATGATAAAAAATATATACTTTTTATATTAAAATAAATATATGAAACATTATGAAATTACCAATATGTATAAGTCTCAACCACAAATACGCAACAATGTTTTTAAATTTAAACTAAACATTTTATTGCAAGTTGTTTTATTTCAACCCAATTCAGAAATATATTAATACTTTTGTTTACATAAATATAGTTTAAGATTATTTTGGTAAAAGTAATTAAAATAAATTTGAAATTACAAATGATTGATTATTTAAGTTGCATCTTTGAACCATCAGTCATACTACTTGTTTTTTGATAGATAGTAGAACCAATAAATCTTCACAGAGAAAATATATGCAAGAAAATATGAGAAAATATGATAAAATTTTTAGAAGATGCATATTTTTTTATTCTTGTTATCTATCTTTATTCTTATTATCTTTAAGAATTGCTATATAATAATTTATTCAACCAAATAAAAATTCATTTTTCATGAGACTTAGATTAGTTTGCTTTGGATTTATAGAATTTGTCCAACTTAATCTTAATATTTTAGTATTGCATAATACTTTTTGCTCATTATCATTTAAAAATTCAGCATTTTAGGGAATTTAATTTATGTAGCTTTTCACATTTAAAAACTGTGCCTGTGTAATACATTCATGCTTTTGTTAAAAATAAAATCATAAATAACAAATAAAAATATGCAGAGTGAAAAATAACTTTAATTTAAAATTCTGCGTTTTCTAATTACATTAAAAACCATTTTAATTATTCATATTTCATCAACATAGCTAGATGAAGAATAATTTATCTTCCAACGCCACTATCACTTAATTAGTCAACTTTTTAATTAAGGGCTTGTCAAATTCACATTTGTCCCATCTGCAGGAGCAAACGTGCGATATCAGTTCATCATCAAATAAAAAAATATCTAATAATGACGGAAACTCTTTTCGTATTTTCTTGAAAGGTAAAAAATGGAGAGAGAAACTTCCCACAGAAGCGTCAAGATAATAATCGCTATGAACTAACATCATCGTACAAGCACTCTTGTGTTCCCTATGAAATTGAATGAGGCGAAAGAATCGGTAAATGAATTAATCCATTCTGTGCGATGAAAGGAAAGTTTTTTGGCGAACAATGCGAGGATTGATGAAAAGGCCTTTTCTTAAGAAAGCCGAGATAATGCAGTGGTAGAGAATGGAATTTTATCGGAGAGAATATTTTCTCTTGGGCTAGCCATATTTCCCAGGATTTATTCCAAATTGTCAGTTCGTATTTTCTGCTGAAATTCGTGCAAAAGTTATGTTGTAGTTTATTTTTTCAAGAAAAATACTATATCTTTATTTTCTAGCATTTCCGGAAAAAATAGTGTATCCATGAACGAAAAATACGATATTTGTTCATCCGTGCAGAAATACATTTGGAGAATGGTTCACAAAATGTAAACGTATACTTTTCAGTTATAAATTAAGAAAAGAAATTTAAAATAATCCCTATTTTGGATTAAAAATTTTGTTTTGAATTCTTGTATGTATGTATTTTGAATGTAGTTGGTTAAATTTTTCAGAGGTAATATTTTCAAAAATATTAGAAAGAATATTTTTTAGACATTATTTTTTATATTATTATAAAATCTATTATACTTTATTGTCTTATTACTGGGATTTAATTTATAGATTTTGCTTACAGTTCTCATTCAGATGATTTGGTTGTCTAAATATATGGATAAGTATGTAATTTAATAAATTTCAATTCAGTTAAATATGCATAAATTCCTTTAAAATGCTAAAATAAAAAAACAAGCTGTTCTATAAAAATATGAATATCATTTACTTCTATTAATATTTATTGAATAAATAACTACTGAGAGTTTATCAATTTGTTATCAAAAACATTTTGAGATTAGATTTGATGATTGCCACACCGAAGAATGATACAAGATACATTATGAGATAAGGACATATTCAATAATGTTCTGATTGTTTAGATAAGATACTTTTTTTATATCAAAGACGAATGCCTATTTTGAATTTAAAAAGCAAACATTTTGTCGAAATTCATTGAAAATTGTCTTGAATGTAAAATTAGTGATCCGAAACAAATATGTGAATTTTGTTAGTCAAATATTAAATCTTTCATGTGAAGTGATGTGAACCGGACTAGTAGAACAAACATTTTTGTAAGTAAAGCAAAGTAAGCATATTTTTACCCGCATACCTCACCAAATTTTTTTTTAACAACCCTTGAAATTTAAAAATTGTAAAGGAAAAAAACCAATAACATACTTATAAGATGTAAAATATTCTTGTCACTGTGTAAATTATTCTTGTCACTTACAGCAAATAACTGGAAACGTTTAAGTCAAACTTTTAAGAAACAACTCTGCTTTCAATAAGAGGAAAAATTCAACTCTCTAAAATACTGGCTCATTATTAAATTCTTTAAAAAATCTTATTAGATTTAAAATCATTAATAAAATTTAAGATGGTTTGAATAATATTTAGATCTGTATTTTATCGTTAAGTTCTTAGAGATCTTATCATTAAATTCTAATTCAGAAAACTGGACTAGATATTTAAAGAAATTATTTTAACAGCCGTGAAATAAAGAGTAAAATAAATTTTATTGCATGTACTCATTTGAACAAGATTCCAATTGAATTTAAAACAACTGCGATTTTTCCAGCAGTTTTAAATTGCGTTATCAATAAAATACCTAAGATAATATATACATCATTTATGTTCCGAAGACGTGAAACTAATATATTTAACAACAGTTAAAGCTGCAAAAAAATAGAGTTCCTATTTTATACTACTTTTGAGTTGAATTTTAATGTTTTAATATTTTTCAAGTATTTTAAGTCAAAGATTCTTTCTGAATTTTTTAACATGTTAAATTCAACTTGAATTATCTCTTTTACATAAATATAAGTTTTTTTTGTGAGCTAATCTTTATAATACATAAAGATTCGTAACGCGTTCAAATTTATTTAGAAAGCATAAATATAAAGGACTAAATGTCGTGATACATTAAATTTAAAAAAAAAATCACTAATAAAATGTACTGACCCAGTTGAATGGCTGACGAAATTATGTATAAGTCCTTAATTTACTAATGAATATCATATCAATGAAATGGCAATCAAAAATATCATCTAAATTTGATTTAAATAAAATAGAATTCACCAATACCACCAAAAATGAATGGTATGATAAGTTTTCTTTTAATTTAATGGTTGTTCTACTATAGTCTCTCGGAGACATTTTATAAAAATATTATACCGAATCTTAATCTTTTTAAGCAGATTCTATAAATTGTAAACTATTTCTTTCGACATGATATCTAAATATAAAAGATTATGCTTGTTCTCAAAACTATAATTGCAAGTAAATCTTTAATCATCTAATGTATTAAAATATGTCAGGGGATAATTATGTTCAGTTTTCTCTTAAAATTATAATTTCTCATTTATTTGGAATCAGTAAAAAAATTTTTTCTCAATTTGTAATTTTCTACTCAAATTTCAAATTTACAACCATAGGTAAATTTTCTATTTCCCTAAATAAGCTAGTATTCAACCGTGTAAAATTTCACAAAATGAATTTCCCTTCATAGAGTAAGTTCGTGATAATCTTCAAACCTCCCTTTCATGAATTTAATTACTCGTGGATTTTCCATAATCCTTGTTGGAAGGGCAACTGCGCATTTTCAAAATCTCTTACAGATGAGTACCTTAATTATCAATAAATGATCCGAGTTTCCAAAAATTATTCCAACTGCCCGAAATTAAGGAACATATTACAATGTGACAAATCTTGGGGATTACTTTACCATAAAAGATATACTTGATATTAATTTTAAGTTAGGAGAAATGGTAGCATACACATATTAAAGCAATTACCAAACACACTGATCAATTTTATTGCTGAAAAATCAATTGGTAGCCTTTCGCTTAAAATTTTGAAAATAGATTTACAGACCTCTTGAATAAGAAACACAATTCAATGAGTTTTGACTTTTTATTTTGGTTTCTAAAATTTCATTTGTATTTCAGTTTACATGATTGTATTTATAGATATTTTAGATCATCTTATGAAAAACTATTTTACTATTTTGTGTTCCATTTTCTAATTTAAAGTAAATAATTATTTTTCAATTTAAAATGTTTTTTTTTTTATTTTTATATTTTTCTGTAGTTTTGGGGCCTGCTCTTATATTTCAAATGCTTATTTCTCAAAAATTTCAAGATTTTTTTTTTTTTTTTTACATTTGTCCGTAGAGAAAAAAATTCTCTACAACTAAATTCTTATTACCATTTTTCTAATTTTTAGAGCTAAAGGATAGTAGTATAGTGAATATAATTTAATAAAGCAATGAAAATAATGTTCTTTACTTAGCTTTTTATGGAAACACCTGTAGAAGCCAATGGATACAAATACGCTCAGCATATGGTTATTTGATGATATATTCTTTTAAAGAATTTGATGACTCTATTTGTTATTACTGTTAATGGTCCGCAAATATTCCTAAGAATATTAATGATAAAACTCATATATTTTGATTAAACCTTTTAATTTCCCTCCTGAATTCTATTCCAGCCGAGTTTCCAAGGTACAATATTTCATGCTTATTGTCTTCTCATTCAAAATCAGCTGCATTATTATTTTTATTAAACTCACCGGGAAAAATATAAAAATTATATTATGTTTCCACTTTTCTTTTTATGATACAGCTAAAAAAATTGGGGAATTTCAAATATAATATTTACATTTATTTCAAGGATAATGTCTTTAAAAGACTCGATTGGTTCTGCAATTTCCGTACAATTAGTTTATAACTAACTACTCTAACTCTACACCTTTTGGCTTTACATACCTTTCGTTATAGTTTCTTTGGAACATAAATATATTATAATTATTTACTGTGTTGTTCGGAAAGTTATTTTGTTTTTCCCATCTGAATCTTTTTTTTTTTTTTCTTGTGAAAACCAACCATTTTATGAATATGAAATCATGATTAGGACAGAAAAATGGTAAAAGGTGTTGGACTAGAATTGAAAATATAAAATTTAATAAAATATTTATTAGCTATAAGTTTTTCATTTTCATATAAAACGGAATAACTTTGCGAGCAACTCAATATTGGAGGTATTATTTCAAATTTCATTTGTAAAGTTTTTGTATAGTTTTTGCAGCTTACATTTGTAATATTTTAATTTGGTTATTTAAAATTTAATTTAAAAATTAACACTTAATTTTAATGCGAAAAAATTTAAAATTTGAAAACTAATAAAATTATATGCAAATTGCATAACATTTAAAAAAGCTATTGCTAAATAAGATAAGTAATCATGGATTCTTAAGTCTTGATATGGATTTATACAAAATTACAAATAAATTTGAATTATTGAACTTTTAATTTTTTCTCATATCTGATACTTCATTGGCGAACGGTCATGTTAAATTTTCAGAAAATACTGAGTCTCCTCAAAGAGATTTGAAGATGTCTAACTTTTCTTAGTAAAATAAATAGTGCGGTTCTTTCTAGAAAGGATAAGTGATGATATTGGATAAGGAGAGTTTTACGCTTTGATGGACGATACAGATTCCTTACCAAAATTAATAATTCCAATAATCTGTATGACGATGATACAGACTGCCAAATCTAATTAGCTGCTGATAACGGAATAAGCAATTTTTCTATTTTATTATCTCTTTCTGTTTAGTATTATTAAAAAACAGAGAGTTGTCTTAACAAACCAATTATTTAACCAATTGAACATCACAATAAATTTATAAACGCTTGAAACGTTGAGAAAAATTGATAATAATGATGAATATTGTTCAAACTAAGTTTAAGATAGGTAAAATCGGTAGTATGCTATGGTACAATTTACTCTCAATAATATCAAGAGATTTGCAAATAAAAACTTATTAATTAGCTGAAATTGTATTAGCAAGTCTAAATAAATACATGTTGTATTCAATGTGATAATTTTACTTTACTTACTTTTAAAAATATTTTAATACATTAATAATTGGAGACAATGTGTAAATTGTTTAATTTATGCTTTTCAAATATACCAAATTGCAACTTCAAAATGTCATCTCTTTTATCTCATGAAAATCCATCATTTTAGTCCTTATCCGCAATATGTTGTTATTATAAAAATTCCCATCTTGCCTAGTTTATAAACTGGATTATAAGCTAGTAGAAAAATGCTTTTTCTTGAAATGTGAATGCTTTAGTTACTTTGCTTTCACTGAAGTTCCAGTGTCAATGTTTCTTTATTGAATTTTTCCTCAACTAAAGCAAAACAACAAAAACAAATGCAATCGAACAATCTTTATCACATTAAACTATTGAAAGTATTAAATACCACAGTATCAAGACTCCATTTAAAGCAATATTTCTAGAATTACGTAAAAAATTTTAAGAAAAACTGTGTCTCATTGAAAGCGAAAGGCTCTCATAAATTATGTAAACTAATTATATCCCACAACTTATATAAAAAAACTAGATAAAAAAAGTTTGTAAATAAGTCGTAATAAAGTAAATAAGCAGAAAATCAGATCTTAGGATATGTTGTTATCTTATTCTCCTTCTGACCAAATAGATTAATTTTATTATGAAAGCGAAATTCATTTACCAGCAACTGTTGTAAAAAATGAAAAATATCAAAACAATCCTCCTTAAATAATATTTAAAAAAGGTTATTTCGATATTTTCTACTTATTCCAGAAGGGTTTTTTATTCATTTTAGAAAGATTTTTACATTTATTTGTTTTAGAGAAAGTTATTATTTGAATTTTCGTTTGTTTCAAATATATGTTTTCTCTGATTTCATGAAATGTCATGACAGAGATGGTAATTGTTTTCAGATCACAATAACTGAGAAGTCTGTTTATAATAATGTTATCAAAGATGCTTTAATAAGTATATATTAGGATCATTAAATACATTTTTGTAATTTGAATAATTTAAAAGATGTTTAATGATATCACAATACTTTACACTTAACGTTATATGGAATTATGTGAGGAGACATTTTTTGAGTATTTGTTATGCATAATTTTTTATTTGCATAAAATTCACAAAAAATAAATTTAATTGACAAATTTTAATAATCAGTTGCATAAATAGAATTATATATTATTCGTGTTTAATTCATTAATATAATTTATACTTCCATCTGTTGTTGAGGGTTAAAATTTAGAAAGAAGAATCCCATAAAACATATTTATTTTTGTAAGATAAAGCTTTATTTAAGGAATAAATATTATTCATAAAATTTACTTCTGAAAATCTTTTTACACTGGAAAGCAACGTATGAAAAGTCGGCTGTAATCAAAAATACATAAAAATATACCTTAATTAAAATTAAATGATTCTTGTTGTAACTTTTGAAAACATTGTAATGTGTGGGTAAGAATTCAGAATATCTCTGAAGCTGATAATTTATGAAGATAAATTTTTCACAACATTTGATGCAAACAATGTTTTCACAAAACAGCTATTTATGTAAAAACAAATATTTAAGTCATTCATTGTATAATTATACTGAATAAATAAAATCGATCAAATAAAATAATGTCTCTTTAGTTTCATTTCAAAAGATATGTCGGCATAGAAACTTCATTTAGAACATATGTTGTCGACTCACATAAGCAAGATGGTTTATATTTTTATATCATGAAATATCAAAGTTTCCCAAGTTTAAAATGATCAAATGCTCTAACCAAATCACGTGACGTGTAAAGCTCTTCTAACATAATGCTAATCGCATTTTCCCTCATTCAGAATGATTGAATATCTGTGTGCGCATGAATTCCTTTGATTTCGAATTTTACTAAAATAAACCAATGCAAGTGACGCGCAAGAAATAATCTCTCTTTTGCGATCTCTGGATAGAAAATTGAATGATTCAGTGGAATAGCTGAATCATTCAGATAGAATGAAAAGCTCTTAAAGGAACTGCTATTTGATATTGTTTGCAATGAAGCTGAAGAGAGGTGTATTACGTGATTCAAATACACATCTAGGTATTGAAGAATTCCCTTGATACTTTGATATTTCGGAATGTGATATTTGAGGTTAGAAAAGATTTAAGCTAGGGTACATTTAAGTAATATACCTTCCTTACATGTTTCATTTCAAATTTATGTCTCAGTAATAGACGATTAATATTAATTTAAATTAATTTCAGAAAGATTTATATGTTTATTCAATTTATTCAGATTATTTGAACTGAATCTTAATACTTACTACATCTAAAGCTTTTTGAATCAATGTATTGCTATAACTCAGATTGTAATATTGTTTGATTGTGTAGTTCAAAAAGATTTAGATAAATAAATCTAACAATTGCGTCAAAGAATGACATCCTTTACAACCAATTCATCAAATAAATTTTACAGTTTCTTACATATTTTAACAAGTTTTGATTTGCAATTTTTGCGTGTGATTATTTTATTATTTCATATATAACTATCATTGTTAAATTTCCAACAATCGTATTTACTTTCTCAATTGATGTCATAATCTTACAAATATAATTGAATCTAAATTATAATTAATCTGCAAATCAAAATTATTATTATTTGTTTTGCTAGAAATTGAAGTAACATATTTATCAATATTATAACAATAATTTATTCTTGCTATTATTTGAACAAGCTAATAATTCCTTACATTTAAAATATTTGTTACTCTAATATTTCATTACCCGAAGCTATTTATAAACAATTCAACATAAAATTACTAAATATTAAAACTTCCTAAAAATTGCATTAATAATGTTATCATTAGTTTAGTGTAAGAATTATCAAAAAAAAAAGTTAAAATATAATCAATACCACGTGTTACAAAACATGTATATATAGTTTTTAAGCGAATTTACACCGATTTTTATTGCTTCTTTTCAATTTTTGTTAGAAATTATAAATGAAGTCTTATACATAAGTAACAATATGCAATGCGGGACAATGGTTGTTGAACAAATATATTTTTCTGTTGAGTAAGTTTTATTGAAGAAGAAACTTTCATAATTTATGAAAAACTTGAGATATTTGTTTTTCAGAAATTGTTTTTCATAGAGCAGTAAATATACGTTTTAAATAGGGAATGTGTGTGTAGCATGTTTCCAGCACTATACATTTTTCAATGAAAACCTTCACCATGGTAACCTCTTTAGTTGCAGTTCATTTCTTTCTGGAAACTATATATTTTATTACCACTTATTTTTATTGATTTACTAATTTTTAGAACTAGTGTTGTAATCCACTTGGTATAAAAAAAAACATCACGTTTTGTGAAACTACTCCGGGTGATAGCTCAAAAAAAAAAAGGCAGAATTATGATTGATCAACAAACTGAATATACTTGCTTTGATACGATCCGCTGAGATAGTGTTACAGTTGATTCAATGAATCTATAATTTAAACCTGAATTACCTTCCGCATTTGTTTAGATTTTACCAAGAGAAATATGTACATATATTTCGAGGATCCCAATTTGTAATGAAGTCTAAAAGAAAGATTTAAGTCAATGTAATAAAAACGAAAGCAAAGTTTTTTAATTTTTTTGTATAAGGCATACCAAAATAAATAAAAACCTGAAAAATAAATAAACTAGTACTTGAAGTTTCATTTAAATGTGAAAACATGAAATTCTAAAAAATTCGACTGATGAAGTGCGTGTTAATCAGCATATTTTAAGTTATAATCTGTTATAAACTAAAAAGACAAATATTAAATTAATTCAGTGAAATCAAATTCACGTCAGCAATATTTTAAAAAAAAAAACCCCAAAAGAAACAAATAGCGAATGATGTAAAAAATGCATTTTGACTTGAAATTTCAATTTTAATGTGAAAATATGAAATTCTATAGTTTAACACCTAAAAGAGTACACTTTATAAAATAATTTATAATCTTTTTTCAAAACAATGATATAAAACATAAAATGAAATTTCATGAATAGATTAGTTAAAAAGTTAGAGGAATAAGGAGTATGATGCCTGAATATTCCATTTCGATAAGAAGTTATTAGTTAATGAATTCAAAATTGTTTTTTACTTACATTCAAATGCACCATCGATGCACGATTGGTTGGGAAAAGCAAAAATGCTCAGGCTGAAGAGGAAAAAAATATTGCATTTTCAAAATTCAAAACAAAAAAAAAACGTAAAAAATCAGTATTTATTTTTAAAAACATAATTGGAATGTAAAAACAAGAAGAGATCTAATGCTGTAAATATTTTTTTCTTCCAGAGGTGATGCATAAATGACAATTTTAAAAATTGTGAAAAATTTGCGCTCTTTTCAAGGGTGTATATTCTTTTCAGAATTTTCTTTAGTGAATACTATACCAAGAAAAAAAAATTAGTGGAATACTATATCGATTAAATTACTTTGAGGCATAAATAAATTAATGTTAATCACGCTTTTAATTAAATAAAAAAGCAACTATCAAAATTTTGAAATGAAACTAGTTTTTATTTCTAGTAACTCAGAGATCGATAACTTAAATTTCTCTCCATTCCATGCAATCATTCCTAATACAATTTTTGACAAAATGTCGTTAGAATAGGGATTTTAGTTATATAGATTACACTAGCTTTCGGAGGCTATTAATTTATGTCATAAACTTTTGTACATAACTTTATCAAAAGAATCCGTGTTATTAAATGTTAATACGAATCACTTCTTTTTTCTAGTTTTAATGACTATTCGGAAATACGAATCAATTCATTAATCTTCGTATCAATTGCCTATTCTGTAAAGAGTGCATATATATGCTGCGATAATTAATATTTTAAAAAATCAAAGAAATTATTTATTTCTTTAAGAAAAATTACAGGAATGTAGATAGAAGGAGGATTTGATACTGAAACAATTTTTTCTCTCATCTCAAGCATAGATACATTATCATAGACAGCAATTTTAAAATAGGTGAAAAAAGCACACTTTTTGGTTTCTGAAGAAAGAATTCAGTATAACGAAATGTCAAATCGTTTAACTTGAATACATTGTAGCTCATCAACTTAAATTATGACTTAATCATTCAAAATTTGAAGTACCTAAAGTATTTTTTTTATATTTAGCATTTGATATGAAACTTTTGCACTATTTTATGTTTATTATTGTTCTATTGACTAATATCATTTTCAAAAATGATTCAATATTTCCCATAGTAAAATCAAATATTTCATTACAATAGAAGATTGAGTATACTGAATATTGTTGCTTAAATGTAGTAATTCCATAAGCATATTTCAGTAGCAAATATTTAAGGTAAAAATGCAATATTAACTGTGCTTCATATTAGTTAGAAAATAATCTTTGAAATTCATTTTAAAAAATATTATTAGGTCATAAATTCATGTACTCTCTGTATTGTAATCAGCATTACAATACAGAGAGTACAGTGTCACTACATCCATCTACCTTTTCGGAGGTTTGCCTCATGGTTTATTGCACATTAGTTCCCAGTGTAGAAACTTTATGAATTTTTGTTAGATGATCAATGTGATTCTCGGTCCCTTAGTGATTTTAAGAATAATTCACTGATTCTATGAAAGTTAAGCTTCGATGAGGGATTTTAAAAAATAGTTTATATTAGCTAAATTTTTGCTAAAATAATAATAATTAGTTTGCCCCAGATTTCTAAGAGCTTTATCCTTTTTTAGTATAAACACACAAAAAATGTCTAGGCTTTATACAAAGTCATTATATAAGAAATTATGCTTGTATAATGAGAGTGTCACCAGACTGGTTCCACTGGATCTGGTAATAGTAAAATCAGTGATTTTAACAATAAAGTTAATCTCTTTTTTACATTTAATAAACAATGTATTTCATTGATACATTGTGGGGTATATTGTTAGATTACTTAATTTAAAAAAAATGTAAAGGATTTTAAATATTTTTGAAAGTAATTGTGCAAAAATCATGTAAAATTTGTAATAACATTTTATATTTAAAACATAAATATACGAACTTCTTATCTTATAGTTTTAATTATTTATGAAACAAATTTTAGTTTTAGAAAAGTAAATATAATTAGAAAGCCTTTGTTGCATTCTCTTTTTAGAAAAATTTTGAATGATTTCACGTTTTTGAACAATAATTCTTTAGTTAAAAATAATTACAAAATTTTCATAAATTAGATATATACTATTGCATATTGAAATTAAGCAAGCAGGCAAGCAAAATTTCGGGTTTTTTTTTTTTTTTTTTTTTTTTTTTTTTTTTTTTTTTTTTTTGACTATTTTTTGGAAAAACTAAATAATGACATTCCTAGAAATCTTATAACTCGAATTGGATTAGTTTTTCTTATAGAGAATCTGATGAAGAGAACACATGGTGCTGAAGCAGCTATCCAGAGCAAGCTTTTTGTTTCTGATTACCAATGGGCTTTCTTACTCCTCTGATGGTGGAGGTTAAGTCAATGCTGTAGCTATTCAATTGTCAATTCGTAGTAATTTTTTAAGGTGGTTATACTGTCAGTTTCAAAAACTATGCTTCAAGTCCTTTTAAATTATCAAAAACGTTATAAGAAAATCTTAGACTGTAGGTTTTTGCTGAAGACATTGTCATACAGAATTTTTTTCAATGGATTCTAGCCCACTATATATGATATATTTTTCAATGGTTTATCAGATTTTTAACATATATTTGGTAAGAAAAAATTTTGATAAAGGTACGCACTCTAATCGAACTCTTTCTTTTCAAAAAACTAAATTATTTGTTAACTTGACTTTTAAAAACTTTCTTAAACAGTATATGATTCAACGCACAAGCCCATAAGCGGCAGATGATTCTAGAGAAGGAAAGAATAATACCCAGTTTTTTCGACAAAGAAGGCAGTGGCACAATTTAGTTATATGACTAAACATCTCTTTTTGTAAGAATAGCTTTACAAAATTAGAGTGGATAGCTTTACAGAATTAGTTTAGAGATTAAATTTCCTAAACTGTATTTTAAATGGCTTTAACTAACACACTACTTTTGAATATTTAAATATTTTTATTGCAATGTTTTACTTTGAGGACATTATTTAAAAGTATAGGAGACCTCGTAAACCAATGGTTTAAGCTCTAATCTTTGGCTGTAATGTGGTAAGCGATAATGCTGGTGTAAATATCATACATAATATATACAAAGTAGAAAATCATGTATTATATACATACATGTGTACATGGTATATATATAGATGAAAACATATACAATGTAGTAAATGTTTTTCCTAATATGGAATGTTCAGCAACCTATTTTTATTACCGTACATATTTTAAATCAATATTATTGCCATAATTGAATTTTTATTCAGTTTAAACTTTATTATTTTCAGTCCTGTTAATGGGAGAAAAGTGCACCCTATACGAGATGCATGCTTGCCTAGAATCCTTGCAATCAGTCACTCAAAATAACGACTTGGCTCTCGTAACAACAAGAGAAGAACTTTTAGCTGTTTGCAGGTAATACTTTAGTAATTTCTTCAATAATTAATATATCTCATACACTTATTTGCATTATTTTGCTAGCACTTTTTTAAATGATGCACATAACTATAAAACGAAGACATGGGATTTGCCAGAAATTTTATAATAAACTTAAATTATGAAAAACGCTGTTTTTTTTAAAGAGTGCTGAACGGATTTTAAAAATGCATAAGCATGTTTTATTCGATAACAAGATTCTAATAAGTAACAGCATGCTCTTTGATTCTTTTTTTTTAAATGAAATCCTCATTAACTCCCCTTCTTGTATACAGAAAAAAATCTATAAACTATAATATATAAATAAACTTTCGATTCACACACACTTTTTTTATAAATTTCAATTCTATCTCTTATAATCTCGTTGAAAGATAAGACTGAATTCTAATCTAATTCTACTCTATATGAAGTCTGGCTTAAAAGCATTCATGACTATACTCTTTTTTTATTCACTATTTCTATCATTTTGAGTTAAGTTAAAAAAAAATTTACTTTTCTCATCATTTTCAGAAATACTTTAACACTTTACTAAATACTTAACTTAAATACTTCAGAAATACTTGATAAATTATTTCCAATTTTTTATTTCGATACTTAAATGTTTGCTGTTTAAACTATTATGATTTTGAAATTTTAAATATGATACGAAGAATTCTTCATGCAATTTAAATTATAATTTATATACCTATAAAATATTATAAATTATATTGTTGTTATGTAATGCTCAGCAACTAGATTTCCACCTTTCATTACTTTAAGTTAATTCTTAACCAACACTACATTTGATCTATTTTAATTAATCTACGAGGGAAATATCATCTAATGGTGAAAAACAGCATTTTAAGCAAAATGTAATAAATATCGTTAGGAATAGTTAATAATGTTATCTTTTATGGTCGCAATCTTTCTCCTAAAACTAAGCCTCATGTTTTGTATTAGAAGCCATGGCCATCTACTTAAAGAATTAAATTTTTTTTTTTTTTTTGCTCTCAAAGCCTTTTAGATAACAACGGCTTTAGAACGTTTTATTTTACTTTCAAAAATGCCTTTAACATTAAGTAAAGACTATGCTCTCCTGTAACTCTTGGTCTTTTATTTCAAGGAAATTTCAAAATCATCTTTACTATATTAACCTAAAACGTTATTACTGATTAAATATTATTATTAGCCTTCTTGAATTATATTTTTAATCAATGATTATTTTTTTGATTCTGTTATTGTTGTTGTATAACGTCCGGCTAATAGGATTTACACTTTTAGGACTACAAATGATGGAAATTATAGCACCTTAAATAGTGAGGCACCCATGGGTGAACCATCGTGGCCCCAAATATGGGTGGGTTTTCGCAAATTAGAATAAACCACCAAACAGAAGATTCCCACACTTGGTCTGATACCCCTAGAGATATCATTTTGCATGGAGAACATTGCGACCACGACATATATTAAGTTTTCTAGACATCATTAGTGAATACGACGGATCTTTTGTTGGGTTGGAATTTGAAGTCCCTAACATCCACTAACGAGAACGAACATTTTAAGATAACAGATCTACGGGGTTGTTCAAAATTATATTAAATGAAAAAATAAACAAAAACTTCCTAGTTTTAATCACTTTTCATTGTCAGAATTTTAATCATTCTTGGAAGAAGTATCAATAAAATAAAATATTTAATAATATGTATTATCGATTTTTAAATGTGTTTATTTAAATTTTCGGTGTTGTTTATTTACACAGGAAATTTTTAATAGTTTATTTGCAAAAAGAATGTTTAGTACATTTCCAATCATGTAAAATCATCCTAACTCACTTAAATTTTGGATTATAAATAAATATATATCTTATGATTTGAAATATGCTTGTAAATAATCAATACCTAAAGTAAACGTAATATAAAAATGCATATTTTATCTGTGCAGTAGAAATCTACATCACAGCTCAATGTCAGTAAAAAAAAAATTTGGGATACAATATTGATTATACATTGAAGAAAATGATACTTTCAATAGGGAATAAAATAAAAGCTAGTGAAGATTAGATTTCTTGATTAATAAAAAATTGAATTTTAAAAAGAAAAAAAGAATATATAAATATATACACATATACACACACATATATTTATAAATATACACATAAAGATATACATGCACATATACACACATACATATATACACACATACATATATACACACATACA
>JAPDSC010044712.1:87580-98519 GCA_026290005.1 Latrodectus geometricus
TTTAAGTCACTTCACCAACTCAATTTTAATTGGCAATTTTCTAAAAGCAATCTTGATTGAACTTTGTATGGTATGCTGTTGAACGTTTTCCGTAACATTAATTTCTTAGAAAGTATAATTAACACTTTACATTTTTCATCCTTCATTTCAATTTTTCCTTCCATAAATTTTGTCTGATCGAAATTGCAAAAGTAATTTTAATAAGAAACTGTTGATGTAAATATGTGAAATTATTACGATTGATTACCTGCAATGGTAAGTAAATATTCGTTTCTAAGTCTCAAGTTTTCTTCAAATATTATAAGTTAAAGTTTGTGAGCATTGCGTTTATGCATCATTTTTAAAAGTTTAGGTACCTAAAACATTTTATATTTAAAGACAAAAATTTAGTTATCTAAAATTTTTGAAAATGTGAAGTATGATTTGCATTATTAATAATAGCTTAACAGCATGCATAAATAGTTTATCACAACGCGTATGTTTAAATATAATAGACAGAAGTTTATATACAAAGATATTTTTCTTTCATGAATTGATATTATTTTCGAAATATCTTAAGTGTTTATTGTTTAGAAATAAACAGAGAAATATTAATAGGGTGTGTTAAAAGATGTTTTCAGCTAGAAAAACAAAATACAGTAAAAATAATTTATCACTCTAGACAGGTTGAAATGTATCACGCTAACATGCACAAATTCGCAAAATTTCACGTGTCTTTACTTCTAGTTGATGAACCAAATAACTTCTTACATTAAATAACTTCTAGAACAAGATTATTTTATTAGTATTTCTTAATTATGCTGAGGGGAATTTTTACGTTTATTTTGTCTACAAAGACTATTCTCCAACTCTTACTCAGGGAAATAGAAAAGTGCAATGACATGTAACTGTTTACTGTGTAGAAATTTATCATAGACACAGAAACAAAACTATTGAACTAAAATATTTTAAAAATGCACAAATATCTGCAAAAAAGAGATGGTTATTTAAAGAAAATTATTTTATACCACTCATAATGTATCAACAACAAAATCATTGCTGTATTATTTTCGTGGTTCCCAATATTTTTAGAAATCTGAGATAAAAATTTGTCATTCCTACATCAAATTAGAGGGTCTAAAGAAAATGATATTTTCTAAAGAATTAATACGCCTTAGACGAATTATTGAAATTTAACTGAAACTAGCGTAATTGAGGTACTTAAAAATTAAAATTGTTTCTTTTGCAAAATAATATAAAACTTGAATTTATTCTGTTAATATTTTATTTTCTATAAAAGTCTGAAGAATTCTACAACTTATTAATATTATACTGTTCTCTGGGTTCATGTTGATTGAGAATCGATAAAATAATGTCTTAAAAATCACAAAACTTTTATCCGTGTCAAATTCAACAAAGTATAGGAAATTCTAGCAGTACCACAATTATACAGCTTCAATTAAACGAATACAACTGAATACAGATTCCAATCACAGAAGTCTCAAATACCTTAGACAGAAAACAGCTTCTATGCAGTAGACTAACATTGAAGACTGATCATCTTCACTAACTGTTTCTATGTCGAGTGATTGTATTTATACCTGGCTGGCGAAAAAATCTACCAGTTTCGTTAAAGGCTCTTGAAGGTTCTAGTCTATCTCGCTTAATATTGCTGATAGATTTTTGGTAATGAATTTCGGAGAGTGCTAAGTCAACAAATTATTAGAAATGCTGCTTTTAACTTATAATGTGCAATTTTTGCGCAAAATATTAATATTTCACGTCTGTCTGAGGTACTTTAAGAAAAATATAAGTTAAAAATTTGACACTATGTAAAAGTACTCATAATAACTTCCAAACCATTTATAACACATTTAATTTTATCATGTAATAATGGAATCATACAAATTAATTTACATATAAAACCAAAAATTTTAAATATGTGTTCCATTGTTTATAGATCTGCACCAACAGATACTAAACAGTTCCAGTATCCAAGGACACTGTCGTTTGATAGAAACTTTTTCATTGACATGTATACACATTGTTTTTGTGACTTATTCAATTTTCATTTATAAAGCATGAAAGAAAGTTATGAATTATGTCAACGGAATGTTTATTTTTGAGTGTGTACTTTATATGCAGTGCAAATAATGTGTATTTCTAATGTAATTAGTTATATTCGAACTCTTTAGAATACATTAAAGGATACGTACTTTAAAAAGACCATAAATACCTCTACTTTTACATTTGAAATGAAAACCTATGCATTTATTTCTCATTTTATAACTTAGGGATAGTATGTTTGATAATGCCATGAGACAGTTGATTTAATGTGGAATCCAAAAAACATGCATAATAAAAATGTATGAAAAGAACTGAAGACCAAAATGCTTTTCGTTCATTTACCAATTTGACCTAGTATATTTGATATGAAAGTGAAATTGTAAACATTCATGCTTGAAAGCAATATAAATCACCAATTTCAAAGAATATTTCTTTTTATCTTGATTTATTACATGAGAATTTTATAGACTGCTATTTCAAAATTCTGCATGATTATTTATTTATTTACTTTTTGTTACAGCATATCTGAGACATGCTCCTTGCTTCAGGAATGTATCTTTATCAGAGGAAAAATGTGCTCCCAAATACAGGCATCTTATTGAATTATCAGAAAATGTTGATGAAAAACGAAACGTTGACGATGGGTTAAGAGAATCTTGCTGGTATATAAAGAATTTATTTCTTGTTTATTTAATAATAATCTATAATTCATATTTTTTTATTGTTGAAGAATAAACAATAAATTTTTATTTTACATTCTGAATATATTGATTAATTAAAGGGTTTTTTTGTAAATGAGTAGTTATTAAATAGTTGTTAAAATGTGATTTAAATGTGATGATTAATGACTTTTGAAAAGTATTAAACAAACTTAAACAGATTATTCTATCCAAAATTGTTACTAAATTAACAAGTCCAAACATCTTAGAATTTAATATTATGTGTTTAATATGTACCTGAATTTACCTCAATGTTAAATTGATTTTTTTTTGTAACTATTAGAAATCCTCCAATTGAATCTAGATTCAAAAGTAATGGTAATTGAAGGGAATAACATTCATAGTGAGATCATTTAATAAATTACAACTTATAACAATTCTGTGAAATAAAGACTGAAATTGTGATTCATATTTTTACAGTTATTTCAAGTTCACTTGAATGGAACTCATAACTGAACAATTAAAGACTGTGTCTGATGTAATTCTGAGAAAATGCACTCTTCCTTTTGTTTTGTAACTGCTTGTGTTTTTAATCTAAAGAAGCTTTTTCGCAGATAAACAAAATAATGCAACTCATCGTAACATAAGGATATTTATTACAATACACACGTATATAGACAGCAAAATCACATGTAAAAGGGAATACTTATGCGATTATCGTCTGCTGAGCTCAGTGATTGCGCATGCGTGAGAGGAAGCGAAAACACATACTATTGCTCTCTGAAACAAAAACAATTTAAATGGTTGCTGATATTGTTGCTGTATTTGTAATATAAGCAACTATTGTATTCAAATTAATTCTTAAGATTTATCTCTCTCTCTCTCTCTCTCTCTCTTACATTCCTTCTTTATCAATTATAAACATATTTATTCACTGTCAGTTAATTAATATATTAATAGTCTAACGAATAATTTAGTCAAAGATCTAAAATGTAAGCTTATGCAAAATGAAAAGAACCTTAAATATAATAACATTTACTGTCGCCTCTTAAATCATGAAAATTCAAAAGTTTCTATATTTACTATTATTTTAAATACAAAAATAAATTCTGTATAACTGGATGTGATATACACTAACATGGTTGCCTAGAAAAGAGTATCAAATTCAAACTAAAGTTAAAATATTGATAATGACAAAATTTTCTGACAAGGTGGAACTGGAAATAAATATATTGCAGTGTGAGGTGAAAATTCTATTGAAAAAAAGGAATCTTTAATTCTTTTTATTGACTATCAACATTATTAATTATAAAAACGATTAAAACATTTTAGGAAACTTTTTAGAGTTTAAATTTTTTTTCATAGAAATAATGCTTCAGCAATAAAAAAGTGCAAATTTAATAAAATCATGAGAACATTAGATTATACGATCAATAATTTAGCGTTCTAGGAATTTCAAAGTTTTTCAGAACAAGATCATTGATAATTTTGGCGTAGAAACTTTCTGAAAAGATGTATTCAAAAATATATATTATTATTAATGCAGTATTATATATAGATATTTTTATTGTAATCTGGCATTCTATTAATTAAGCTTTTTTTGTAGTCAATTTTAAACTTATAACTTACTAAACATCATGAATAATGTGTAGTGTGTTAATTATATCATTCATTTTTTTAATATTTTAGCGCTTTCAATGACTTTGTTCTTTGCAAGTATGAGCATGTCAGAAAAGATTGTGGGATGAACGCTGCTGAATTTCTACAACAACACCTAGACCGGATATCAAGTCCTCTCATACATGAGCACTGCGCCCATTATACGTATGCTCGAGATGCTTGCGTCACTTCCTCTTCATCATCATTGGCTACATATTTGCTGCGTCATGTGTTTCTATCATTTCAAATGGCTTTAATATTTTTCACGGTGAAATGTAAATGTTTGTGAAAATCTTTCTGAATTAAGATTAAACAGACGAGGAAACATGACTGCATTAATATGTAAGCTACATCTTTCCCTTTCCGTTCTTCAGAAAGTACACTTTGCATTTTTGTAAAATGAAAGATAACTGATCATTTAAAAATCTATCAAAATACTTAAAACGATCTAATAACATCTTTTGCAAACAACTTACATTCATCTTTTTACATTTGATGACCAGAGTTTTGATTTATTAGAAGATGTTTCTCTTAACATTTATTGTAGCTACTTTTTCATTTATTTCAAAGGTTAATTTTTCATTAAATATTAACAACCTATTAACATAGCAAAACAGCTCTGATTTATATAACAAGATTTATAACACAATTTAATTTATTGTTACATCAAATTATAGAATTGAGTGAGACCATTCCTAGAATTATTTTACTCAGTGCAGTCCTCATTATTCCTATTTATGTTATAAGTAACGTATTTTTTCAAATTTACTTTGCTTCGACGAATTGAGCATCAAACCATAAGTTATTCATTTATTTTTTATTTGCAATCAATTGATAAGAAGGAATACTGTTATATTATAAAAATTATTTATATAAACGAATGGAATTGTATTTATTATTGTTTAATGTATTCAACAAATTGCTTAGAAATGAGAAATGAAAAAAAAAAACAGAGGAAAGTTCAATATTTCATCTCTTTTTACCAAAAATGCATACTCCAATGTAACGTATCCCGTCTATTTTGATATTTAATGCAAAAATAGAAAATTACAGGGAAGTATAAGTGAAACCAACATAAATATTGAAATTTAAAGAGAATGTGAGTGTGAAAAATGCTTTTTCTCATTTACTAATTATTTACGATCTTAATATTCTCATCTTCATGTTTAGTATTACTAAAAATTCCTTTCATGAACATATCAATAATTATATGTTATTATAACATATAAATTATACGTTTAAATTTAGGTTTACCACATAGAACTTAATAAAGTGAAAACAAATACACATATAATTAAATTTTTATGAAAATATGGTTGATAACATAATCTTAAATTATTACTTGAACTACCAATATTTATTCACTTTATTACAATGACATATCTCCATTGTTTTGCTTACATTATGTTATTATGTATACAACATATTTTTACATTAATCCGAATTATTTATAAGCTATTTTTTGCATTTCAATAAAGGTTTTGAGGGAATTAAAAAAAATAGATGACTTTAAAGTAGAAGTTTTATAAGAACATCATTAAATTTAATAAATAACATTATGAAGGTATGATATACATGATAGGGAATGTTTTGATATTTCAATCCATAAATATTACAATTTACCTACCATTTCTACTTTACGTTATATTTTGGAAAAGGACTATTTTAAATTATCTGCACATATATTTCTTTTAAATACGTGTTTTTAGGTAAGTTTTTGTTTCAATAAAATATGTAACATGTTTAAAATTTTTATCGAAATTACAGAACAATATTATAATAAAAATTTTTATCATATCCAAAAAATTATTAGAAAAAATCCGGAAGTTTTTTATGAAAATTCAAGGCATGCTTTGTCATTTAAATCAAAATATCGTAACTTTATTTTTCTATTTTACTGATGATACATAAGTTAGGGATAAGTTACTCATGATACATAAGTTAATTATTTCTATTAGTTTTTCCAAATAATTTAATGGACTTTTGAATATTGATTTTGATTGTGGAAATTATTTCATTTCTGAAACATGTCTAATGAATGTTTGATAACTGTACACAATTTATTAATTATACAAAATTAAAACAATACAAACTATGTAAATGTTATCAATGTGTGAGAAATAAAAGTCTAATCTGTGTTTTAACATTATATTTCTTTTTCTTATCTTTAATGAGTTACTTAAAAACATGAAGTACTTAGAAATATTTTCATGTAAAGTATGCATGTAAATTTATTTTTATTCATTTCTCTGAAACATATGTTTACATTTAAAATTCATAATCTTATGAATTCAAAATTATTTGATATTTATTTGAAATGATTTGTCATGAATTAAAACGAACAAGTGTAATGCCTTACATGAATATTATTTTGATGGAAAATGAGCAAATAATCCTTATTGTTTGTCAAAACTTTCTACTCGATTTTAGTATCTTAGATTTTAAAAGTATATTATATACTTTCCTAGCTCATACACACTTTAGTCTATAAAAATATATAAAAAAACATTTGTTAATATAAATTACACTTGATAACATTAAGTACTTTTAACATTAATAAAATATCTGTGAATTAATTCGTATTTAAGAAATCTTGTTTTCAGTAATGGAGCAAGGCTATTAGATGATATCTATGTTATTGTTATGCCAAAGCATAAAATACAAAGAAAAGTGTCTCACAAAAATTGCTATCACTTTTTCATTTTTTCTTTAAATCAGTGAAAGAATCATAGTTTATTTTTAAATATAAATTAGATTTTCTGTCATTAAATACATTCACATATATTGCTTTCAAAAAAAGGATTTTAAAATATGGGTGTTTGGTAGCAGCACTTTTTTTTCGGAACAATAACATTTACCCAAAATAAATAAAAATAAATTTCAAAATTAAAAAAGAAAAAATATGTATTTTATATAACATTTTTAAACATTCTTTAAATTCCAGTTATTTTGTGTAACCTATTTGATATAAGAATTATATTCCTACTTCACCAATTTTTTTAAAATTAAGCTTCACATCATATTGATTAAATAAACATGTTATGTAAAAAAAGCCCTATATTGTAATTAATTAAATAATTAACATCAAATTAGAATGATAAACCCATTTCAGATCAAGCATTGAAATTTTGCAAAATGTGACAATATTTTTATTGAAATATGCCTTAATTACATTCAGACATAAAAACAGTTTCTCGTCCAAAAATAATACACTCTTTTGCAAAAAGACGGAAGCACCATGATGGAAGTAATTATTTCTAATGAAACTAAGTATGTGTACATGTCATATAAAAATAAGAAAATGATAAAAAATTAAATTATTGGGATATCAACAGCTCATGATTACAGCTGTAATGTTTCAATCAGTAGTTGATGAAAGCACCCCTGGCCGCGATATATACGGAAAAGAATGATAGAGGTTTCTAATGTCTTTATGCGATACCTGTTATTAGGCATTCACCACTTGTTGCTCAAGACCCATGATATTTTCGAGTGCTTAAATCTGTCTGTCTGCCATATCTCAGTCATGTTCAATTGGTGGAAGGTCCAGTGATCTTTATATCCAAGAAAAAGTAACGACAAGTGGTATGAGGCATGTCATTATTTGTTGGAAACTGTCTCCCGGTTACATGATTAAAAGGTAATACAACCGGCCATAGGGGGTATCAACATATTGTTAAGCTGTTAAAATGAGTGAAATATGACTAGATAAAACATGCTGCCGTATGAGATGGTATTTCAGACCTTCATACCGTGGGTTATAGCTGTATGTCTTTGTAAAACAAAGGCTTATTGATACCGCTGGCTCCTACCACTCCATACACAAACATTATGTGTGCTTTAATAATAAAGAGATGCATCACTGAACACTCTATTTTAGCCTGGTTAGAAACCTGTATAATTGGTTGCGACAACACTGCAGATGGTTCTGTCATTATTGTGAGGCCAAAGGCCGATATAAGCGTATCCCCGCTTCAACTGATTGCAATGAAATGTGGAAGACACCACAGGGTAAACATTACATCTTCACAAAAAAGTCTCGGAATATAATAATGGAAATAATTCATCTTGATCCAGTATTCCTATATCAATAAGAATAAAGAAAATGCATAAATTAAACAAATATATATCAATGTAATATTTCAAATATGAATCAATAGATGTGAGGCAACATAATGTTGTGGTGGGACTCGGCATGAAAGAAACACACCGAGCTAATCCATGTTCGTAGAGAATAAATGGAGAGTAGATAAAACAATTAAAAAAAGACTAAGTTAAAATAATTAAATTTTATTTAGTTATTTAACTCTAATTATTTACATTGAACACAAATGAATTTTGAGTATGCTTAACTTTCACATGAGTTTCTTTAAACATATTTACAAAAAAAGTGGCTAAGGTTAAGCGGAAGAAATTAATCAACTCACCTCATTATATAAACAGAAACCCCCATGTTGAAGTTTAGGCGTTCGGCATTTTTAGTACTTCTCTGTATCTCTCTCTTTTAGATCATTTCAGGCATTCTGCATTGAATATCTCCCTGCTGTCTCTCCTTCGATTCTATCTTAATATCATCTTTTTCCTCTCTCCTTCTTCCTGGGTACCCCTGCCGCCATCTTGTTTACTCTCTCCATGTCCTTTGTTCTCTCCCTTCTTTTCTTTCTTTTCTCTCTCTGTTTCTCCGGTTCAAATCCTCAACTTTTACTTGTTTCCTTCTCTTCTCCCTTTCATCTATTGGTTACATTTCGATCATAAATTTAGCATGAAACTTCTAGACTTCCAGGGAACGGTCAAAAATCTTCCCCCAAACCATTGAATGGCCACACAAAAATATAAAAGAGAACATTTTTTATTGCATTCGACCACCCATCTATCCCAAGGGTGAAAGTACCCTAGGATGTAAAACTGCAATAAACTTTTATACTTTACCTGCAGTTTCCAGATACCACTTTTAAATGACTACAATTTTATTTCTTTATGACACTTTCCTCATTATATTACAATTTTTCATTGTAAATTTAAAATTTTCTTGTAATTTTCATTTACATTATATAACTAATTACTAATAACTTTCTTCAAAATTTGTTTAACAATTATTTACATTACAAACAATTTTTAAATAATGCATTTTATTTAATAAATAATCATTTTTAAGACATTTTCCAGCTCTTCACTATATATCAATGCTGAAAATCTAAAATATTTTTATTAAACGCTTTTATACCTTTCTCTTTATTTCAAAATAAATAATTTAAATTTCAAAAAATGTTGTTAACTGAAAATTAACTTATTGATTCAAAAGGTTTAAATTTTTTTGTATCTTTTTAAGACAAATTGGATAATAACGATGTTTATTTTTAAAAGATACATGCATACATAAATAAAATCAATTATAATTTTTCTACGTGAGATGAACACATTTTAAAAAATATTAAATGAAATTATTTTTCAAAAGAAGTAAAAATTCTATTTCCAAATAACCTTGAAATTTTTTAACCTTAATAACTTTAGAATTAAATCTTTTGAATTTTCATTAGATACGAAATGTTTGTCATTAATTTTATTTAAAATTGATATTATTTATAAAATATCAATATTAAATAAAATTTAAAATAAAAGAATAAAAATAAATGTATCATAATAGTTCATTGAAATTGTAATAAAAAAATAAAAATATCACTATTAAAAATATTTAAAAAACTTACATCCATAATTATAATAATAATCATCAAATTACAAAATCTGCAAAATTTTAGTGTTGCATGAAATAGTGTTAAGAAACTGTAATTATTTATTTCAAGCAAGTTCTTTTGGAATTTTTCTTTTAATTTATCAATATTTTATTTGATAATAATTTTTACAAAAAAAATTTTAGGATTCCATCTCAAAAAAACAAATATATTGATTTCACTTGGAATCATAAATATTTACTAATTAAAAAGTCTTTTTAAAAGAACACACGAGAAATGGTTTTTTTTTTAACGGAAGTTATATCCAAGGAAATATTGCTTCAATTTAGATCAGTATTTTTTGGAAAATGCTTAATGTAAGCAAATAGCGGAGTCATAATTACTGATAGGTGTGTGTATTATATTAAACAAATTAAAGGTTTAAAATACAAAATCTTTCCATTCTAAACAAAAGTAGTTTTATAATAAAACAAATGAAAAGCTGATGAAAAACAATTTATAAATAAATGTTGCTGATTTTAAAAGCATTTTTTTAGAAAGAAAGAAAAGGCAAGGTTATTGATAAGAGAAGATGTTCAAAGTATCATGTCTTGAAACCAAAAGAACGTTTTTCTATTCCAAAATTCGGGATATCACTAAACAGTAAAAACTCATTTATAGATGAATCTCCCAGTGTTCCCATTCTTCCAGTCTTTTTGTCATATCTTGAGAACTTATGCTATTAGATTGTTTTGAAAAGCAGCCTGAGTGACATATGTGGTGATTCGGAAAAGTTTCATTTTTTTGCCTTCATCATCGATGTTTTTTAATTACACGGAAATGTCAGTGTTTTCAAAAGATCTTGTTGAATCCCATCTTGGTCTTTTCAATATCGATAATTTTAAT
>JAPDSC010044728.1:0-28264 GCA_026290005.1 Latrodectus geometricus
AAATAAAGAAATTCATTATCTCGTGAAAATATATTTAGTACTATCTTCTGTAATACATTTAATATTTTCTTGATTTATAAAAACAATTTTCAGTAAAATAAAGAAAATTGTGATAAGATCTAATTTTTTCCATGTTTTTGATTAAACTATTAATGCTACTGGCCTTAAACTTAGAAGAATATACAAATTTAAATTTCTTTCTATGTAACTTGGTCTTTTTACCATCATCTATATCAGTGATTCCCAAAGTGGTCTATATCGACCCCTAGGGGTCTATGACAACCTGCAAGGGGTCTACGTCAGCGAAAAAAAATTTGGGGGTCCACGACAGTGGATCTCAACACATACACTGATAGTACCTATTTACTTACATCATACTATCTTATAATATCAAAACATATACATTATTTATAAAAGTACCTATGAAGTAAAAAATTTATTATATATGTTTATAAAATTGTGTAAGTTGTAGGATGTTGGTATTCGCTTTGTGGTCGCAATACATTTTGAACTTGTAAAAACCTGAGAGTCGCAGTCTCAGAGCTTCACTACCTTGCGTTGACTTGTTCAATTCGTCACTCTAGAAATACGAATGTGGGACAAATATGTTTATCTTTATTTTATGTTTATATCTCGATATCTTTATTTTATGTTTATTTAATGTTACGTATATTTTACATAACAGATACAAAATTTTATTTTAAGTAGTTTTAATTTAAATTCAATTAATAAATGTATAAATTAACATGTGTTTTTACTTTAAGTTTTTAACACTAAACTTCACTACAGTTAGAAATTTACAGAAAATCAATATCAGGTAAGTATGGGGTCTACTCAACACGGAAAAACATGGCAAGGGGTCTACGACACAAAAAAATTTGGGGAACTCTGATCTATATCTAACATTTTTTCCACAACTTCTTTGCTGAATGGAAAGTATTTTTCCTCATTGTTTAGATTGTCGTCGATATTTCCTTTATCACCACCTTGCTCTTTTGTGAATATATAAGAATCCTACCCAGATAAGTTTTTGAATAAAATCTAGAACAAAGGAAGGATGTTCGTACATTATGTTACTTAAACTATGAGCTGGAACTTTAGAGTTCTATTTATATTTTGATGGATCGATTAAATGCTTATCGTGTCTTACTTTTTCGAAGTTCTGACTTTCCCTTACTGAAAACAGTGAAGGAATTTCTACTACTTCTACTAGCCAATGACTACTCTTGGCTTTTCAGCCATGAAGTGGCGCGCTGACCAGTAGAGACGAGCCCTCTTCAGTCTGATCCAGTGTGGGGTGGTCAAGAGTTTGACAGGACTCCAGATGTTGGTCATTCATCGATTCATGTCTACAGAGGGTGCATTCTGGCGAAGCAACGACTTTTATTCTGTTTGAGTGAGATGGAAGGTAGTCGTGTCCTGTTTTAGACGAAAGTTGGTAGCCATTACGGCTCGTGGAAGGTTGGGATAGATTAGCCCATTGTTGGCCCAGGCTTTCCCACCTCTTATCATTTATTCTTTCTGCAGGTATTCCGCCATCCAGATGTTCACTGCAGAGTTAATTTGCTGCTTTGCAGATTTAAGCGCGGAGGATTGCTTTGTTTGGGCTAGCTCAGTGCCTTTTTTGGCTTGACAATCAGCCTTTTCGTTTTAATGCACATTAACGTGACTTGATACCCACTGGAAAGTTATAGGCCAGTGTAGAAGCTTTTAGTAGAGCTAGTTTGTGTGAGGTCTCTATGTCTCATAGTACAGTCAGCGCGCTTGTAGATGAAACATTTCTTGATCGTTTAGATTACGCAGGGGGCACCACGAGCAGGCGAGTGACGGCATTTCTGTGATGTTGAACTCACATGTGACATATATCGGTCCTTCCAAAATGTTCATCCCCAAAAATCATTTTGATTGGATGCTTCTTATCATATATTGTCTTTATCTCTATGGACTCGGCCTTCAGTGTTTGGTAAAATACTTTAGTTGCTTTTGGTCCTCTATAAGTGATAGGAGGCTTATAGTCTTCATGCTTATATTTAATGTAAAGAGAGAAACTCGTGTTTTCATGTTTTCTATATTTTTGCATGTAGGAGCTTTTTTACCATCTGGTTGGTATGATGATAATCCTTGAATTTTATTTTTGAATCTGTTTGAGGCATAACTATTTTTACTGCTTTATTTTTCTTATAATCCATTTCATGCTTTTGCGGATCCTCCTCTCAGTGATAAAATAACAGTTATCTTTCACATGGGTATACTCTTCTAACATGATTACTTAACTGACCACTTATTAGTCTGACGAATCTTTTATCCAATAATAATGACTGGTCCCTTCCTCATTTTTTATGTAAAGCAAATTGACATGTTTCTCTACTTCATTAGTTATGATTAAAGGTTATATGTCCTTTTTTTAGTCTTTTCATCATATGAATACATGTTAATTGATAAGTTATTCAACTTTTCAAACTTATTGAATACCCTGTTTTCTATTTTTACTAGAAATTCAATATCTTCGAACATTATCTCATTTTCATATTGTTTGTATTGGTCTTTCGTTTCTTGAGGGTAGAAAATTCCTTGAACTGTTTAATATATAAGGATCAGATTTATTGTACGGTCATCCTTGGCCCAATTTTGCCACATTTGGCGATACATAAAATTTTTTGGCAACCCATTTTTTTGCACAAGCAATATTTTTTCAATATTCTATTTTTTTAGATCTCGCTTGTGATCAACTGGCAGAATTTTTGGTGAAATTTTGCCAATGTCACAAAGGGTGATCGTACAGTAAATTTTTACCCAAATGTAAAACTGAGCAAGCCTCTCCTCAACATACATTGGATTGTATGGGACTTTGCAGTGAGAACATCTATTCTTCTCACCATCTATTCCTGGATTTCCTCAAGGTCTATGGTCTGATGGATCTTGTCTGACTCCGCCAGACATTTGGAGGTTGGTTGGTTGGGTTTTGTGGCGCAAGGTCCAAAAAGGACAAGCTGCGCCAGACATTTGGAGGATAAACAACAATACATTTGATGTCAGCTGGTATAAACGAAAACAAAAACTCTTAATATTACTGATTGAATTTTCTAGTCATTTTCTTCATTTTACTTACTGAAGGAATATTAAAACGTACTTAAGGTTACCCTATTTTCAATATAAAAGTGGTTATAGATACTACAACTACATTTCAGTATAACTTACTCAAATTAAAAGGGCTGACATGATTAATATGATTTCAATAGCTAATAACAAACACATGCTTTAATCCTATACATTCTAATATAAATAATTCAAAATCTTAGTAAAAGTAAAAAAAAAATACAGTAAGACCCCGCTGAACGCGGGGGATACGTTCCATCAAAGAAGAGCGTAATGCGAAACAGCGCTAAACGAGGCTATCTTTACATGTAAATATTGGGGTTAGGGGAAGATGGCTAGGAAATTGGTTAGGTATTAAATTTAAAAAGTATGTTTTCTTAATAAAAATAAAACCAAACATTTATTTCTTAAAGCCCAAATTAATACCATATTATTATTTCTTGCAAAAATAAAAACAAAATATAAATAACAAAATGAATATTCTTAAAAAAAACAAATAAAATTCTAAGTCAGTCATATTTAGTTAGCCTTCCGCGTTTTCAGTGTTCTGCCTTTATGTGACAAAAGCATCTATTTTCCATCACTTCCATTTTAGTCTTAAGGGAAATGCTTTTTCTGGTTGGCTTTCTTTCCTTTTTCATTATTACCCCTAGTAAAAATTAAAGATCAAAATATTTGACACTGTAATACAGTATTAAATATAAATTAATACTACTTACAATAATGTCAACAAATGTTTTCAATAATAAATATATGTCTGTACAATACTGCACCAAACAAGAAACACAAGTACTCTCTTTCGGATATGTATTTGAAACCTATCGCTGCATAATATTTCGGGGAATCCCCGTATGCTGCGAGCGATTTCCTGGAATCCCCGGATTGAAATAAAAGAGCGCAAAACCGAAACAGCGCTAAACGAAACAGCGTTAAGCGAGGTCTTACTGTATATACAAACATTCTCTTATTTTGCCATGCCTTAAAACTAAGTATTTCTTTTAAAATGATAGACATGAGGTATGTCAACAATTAAGAAATCACATGTTTTTGATAAAATTAATAAATATCTCTTCAATGAATATCTATAACGGTTGTATCGATATTACTATTATTATTTTTTTCCAAAGAAAAGTACAAATGTTATAACATTTAGTGAAAGGACATGAAATCTGATTGGGATGACTATAAATCTAATATTCTCATGTGCTTAATGAAATAATACAATGGATATCTATAACAATAAAAGGAATGACAATATAAGCTCTAAATTACTTTGCACCTATCCACTAATATAGAAATTTCGAAATACAGTAGAGTTCTATAGCAAAATCAAGTGTAGAATAGATTGCGTTGTCCCAGTGTTTGCTATTCTTTTTTAATGAAATGTATTCAATAAAAACTCTAAGACTAAGTGTTTGACTTGCTATTTAGCTTTTAGTTTCATAGCTATAACTTCAATTTTTTTTCAATACATGTTCATAAAAAAAATGCCTTTTAAACAGCAAAATAATAATTTGAGAAGACAATAGATATACAAGTCAGAAGACAAAAATTATAAATAAAATAATACTACGTATTTTAAATCTATGAGTAGACCCTGATTAAATTAAGTTGACCAATAAAAAGAAGTGATGAAAAATATGAATTTGAGCTTGTCGAATTAGCAACAAATGCAGTAGCAAGATTCTTGACATGGGAAAATACCAAGCTAGAACTTATCGTTGAACAAAGAAAGGTCGGTGCTACCTTTCTGAATTCCTCCCTTGCAACTCATTAGTGCTCTCCACTGTTGCATTTGATAAGTAATTAAATTAATTTCGTAATAAGAAAAGTATTTTATTGACGGTTAAATTATTGGCATAAGCGATCAAGGTTTCATATAACTGTTTTCTCTGTTTTTCTAGTAGTTGCCAGGTACACAATATGAAATTTTAAGGTTAAAATGCATATTACGGACACAGATCTTCAAGGGCAAAAATCGCCAAATACGGTAAAATTTGGCGATTTTTCCCGCTCGCCAGATTATCTCCAAATTATTTCACCAAATTCAATTAATCGCCAAATATTGGTACCGCGCTTTAACTCTAAATTTGCACTATCTTTGATTTTTGTTTGGATGTTGCGTGTTGTTCTTATTATTTGAGTTCACCTGAATATCGTGCGTTAAAATGGATACTATGAAGCACGCAGGTAGGGGTTTACTTTGGTTCTTATCTCGCTATGTATACATGGCGAAAAAAAGCATTTCACGTGTATAATACTTCTAAAGATTTTATATGTTCCGTTATCAATATTTATCTGCCAGTGATTGTGATGATACAAAAGATGACTAAAAATGAGAAATCTATTCTAATTATTTTTGACACAGGGATAAAATTACTAAAATCATATTATGGGGATATAAATTTTCAATAATAAACGAAACTACAGAAATCTCGTCTTTTCTAAATAACTAAAATTATATTTTAAGTAATTAAATTTCCAATAACTTCTCTTCTCCGCTTGCCGAAGAAATTTTCGCCTGTTGATGAAGCTGGGTCCATAATATGCATTTCAACCGATTTTAATTTTAACATTACTGCTGCCACACTTTTGGTTTACAAGCGTAACTTTCTAACTTTCGTTCACTGTTTTTGTAAAGTCCTTCTGAAAGTCAAAGTGGTGTGGCTATTTAAGACAAAAAAAAATAAATAAAAAGAGAAAATCTTTGTAAGAATTTTTAATTGTTAAGCTATTTAAATCGATTTGTCAAAAAATTGGTATATAATACTAATATCATGATACTTATTAAAAATTATAGAGCTATCTCTGTTAAAATATTAATGAAATTTTAAAGCGAAACTAAATAACCATATTATATTAGTAGGATGTATTTATGTGTCTAAAGTACACTACTATATCAACTTCTAAATATGTAGTTTTAATTCGAAGTGGGAAACATTCCTTTCCGTAAAATATTTTTCTCAGAGACCAAAAATATTTCTAGTCTCCTATAGACTTAAGAGATTTTTGGTGTAGATTCATTCTGATAAAAGTACTGATTTGCGGTACGTATTTTTTATCGAGTTCGTATCATCAATAATTACTGAAATTAGGAGTTTTAATGATTTGTTTATTCTTATGAGCAAAGAAGTTCTGATGGAGTTTCAGTAATCTATTATATGATTTTTTTCTTGTAATTTTAAATTTGTTAATATGCTAATAAGAAAAACAAACAATCTGCTCAAACGACATTATACATTTCATAATGCAATTTCTACAATTATTTTTTAAATTGCTTCACACTATTCTTTTATATCTGTATTTACTTTATTTCAAGCCAAAATTTGACAAGCTTATTATAAGTTTTCATTATTTTTATTTATTTTGTAGGCAAATTTAAAAGCGTTTCTATGTGTAAGATATTATTGAAAATTCGATCTTTGCTTTCCTTATTGTTTTTTTTTTTTAGAAGTTAAAGTACTATATATATTTTTGGGAAACAAAGTAACGATGAATAAACGTTATCACTGTCATATATTATTGTATATTAAATTTTAATAATAATATATAATCAAAAATATTTTAATCAAAATAAATATTTCTTTGATAAGATATTTAATTGGTTTAAAATCATAAATGATTAAACATTAAAAAATAAATATATAGGTATATATATGTATATAATTGTTATGTTTTATTTTTTTTAAAAAAAGTAGCTATTATTACGTAAATTTTTACAATTGAAGTTTACGAAACAATTTACCCCTGTTATACACTCAATGTTTTGGGAATAAATAAAAAACAAAATACTATAAAATAAAATTTATATTTTTCATTCTCTTTTTATTTAATTTAACATTTAATTTTTAATAAAAGAAAGAGAAAACAAAAGCATGGAAAAGAAAACAGCTGTTAAAACTATAGTCATAAAATATACCTCTAGATGGCACTACTACACTATCCAAAATAAGCCATGGGAAAATTTTTCTCTGTTTATGTGGGAAGCTACAAAATAATTTAGATAATAAATATATGATTTTCTTTTCACATAAGTGCTTGATTTGAATTACTTTTTAAATTAAGTATTAGTGATAAGTCAATAAAAAAATGTTTGAAATGAAACTAAAATAATTAAAATTTATGAATTTAAGAAATAAAGTAAGTATGTGCTTTGTTTTTAGAGTATCAAGATAAAATTTGTTGATTAAACTTTGCTTTTTTTTACTATAATCCAAATTTTAATAGATTTAATAAGCATTATTTTCTTACAAACATTTGCGTATTATAGCGATTTGAAAACAAATGTCGTTGTGTATTGTAAAGTATTACAGAAAAATTATCTTTGTGATATGAAAATATATTTTTATTACTCAACAGAATTAAAATATATTTCTTTGAATTTATGATCTAAGATTTCAATAAAAAGAAATCTATTATGAAATTTTATTTTTGTTTCTGCATGTTATACATTCCAAATAATTGTTAAAATTTTAAAATACTCGTAATTTTTCTAGCACTTGTAAATAAATAATCTCGAACGATAAATCTTTAAATAGTATAAATTTCTATCATCTTTTCATTTCATAATAGAATATATATTTAATTCAATAAATAATCAAGTTTAAATTTCAAATTTTAGTAAAATACATTTCCCTTAGAATCTATGTGTGCAAATAAAATCCTTATTCTGTTTACCTACTGAATTTTGATTTTTTACAACACTTGTCGTATAATCAATCCATCATGCCAGTTTTTAACTTTGGTGATATTTTTGGCGGATTTCCTTGTTTAGCTGGCCATTTGGTTCTTATGACGATATGGAGAGTAATAAGAATGATGTACAAAATTCTATTTTGGCAATCCTAGTGTTTACGCCATCGTGAAAAAATTTGGCTCTATTTTCGTATTTTATAATTAAAGATTCTTATATTTCTTTTAAAATATTAATATTTCAAAATTATGAATTTACTTTTTTTTACTGTTTGTGTGATCAGATTTATATTTATTATTTCAGGAATTTATTACGTCACAATTTCAATATCTTCGCAGCATTACGTCACAATTACATCGTCTTGGCAACATTTTTCACTGCCAAAAAAATTCAAAAATTGGCATGATGGATTATATGGCATCTGTGCCGTTATTTAAATTATTCTGTACAGTATATGCATCTATATAGATTTATATAGCTGCATATACTATCAAAACTTCATGTTTTCTCTTTTAAATTGAGTTTTTAGTCGGAAATTTTTTTTATTTAATTATTTATTTTTATTAGTTTACTTCTGTGGGATTTTTCTTACTTCCTGTATATAGCATGAAAAAATATATAAATCTTTTGTTTACATTGTTTTGATTTAATGTTTCTGTTTTCAGTTCATAACTAGATTAGTAATACATGCATTATTATGTGTTAAAAATTTAGATTTTTTGTTTAACTTAAATTTTCAGTAAAAAAAAAAATTTTTTTTCTTTTCTTTTCTTTTCTCTTTTATATTTTAATTTTTTATTTTTTTTTGTCATTTACGAAAATGCTTATTTTATGTTTTTCTGTTTTCATTGAATCAATTTAATGTTCAACTGTTTATTACATAATTTGAAATTCCTGAAATCATGGTGCCTTTGGCAAAATCTAAACTAAGTTAGCATGCTGGGTGTAAATAATAAATTCATTTATCCTATTAAACACATGTATTTGAACAGAAATCAGCACAGCGGGTGCATTCAGTTTAGTTTGGTTAGTGGAATCAATTAATAACCAAACTACAGTTACATTTCCTTAAGGGAACTAAACCGACATGAGATCTTCAACTTAAAATAAATTTCTTTCTATGATAAACTAGTGAAACAAAAATCAAATCCTCTAACTATTCGTTTGAATGGCAGAGAGCTGATCTTTCAACAGGTTGCTCTAGCATGCTTCAGTTAAGATTTACTCAGAGGAACTCTCTGGGGTTTATTTTCAATACAACTTCTCTTCTCCAGTGTCTAAAAAAGAACTTTTGGCAGCTCATCTCAAACAGCTGTCTTTAGAAATCATAGCCAATGTTCCCGAAAATGCTATTAAGATTTTTACTGATGGTAGAGCGAAATGGCTGAACGTGCAGGTAGTGGTATATATATAGTGACACCTTATGACAAAATATCTATCAGCCGACGCCACCCGGACTTTTGTCAAGTTTTTAGAAGTGAGCTAATTGCAATAAATGAGGTGCTTGAGGCTGTCCTATCAATGAAGGATTATGGAGAACTTTGGATTTTATCAGATAGCCGTAGCTCACTTCAACATTTTCACAATTGGTTTCTGATCGGTGACCTGACTAGTATCTCAATCTTGAATAAGTTAAAACAGATTTCGCAGCATCACGAGATTCATTTACAGTGGATCCCTTCACGCGTAGATATCCATGGGAACGAGCTTGCAGACAAACTTGCAAGGGAGGGATGCAATCAACCGATTCCAACTCCATCTACCCTTACCTTTCAGGAGTTGTACTCCCGGAAAAAGGAACAAATTATGGCGGATTGGAGGGTTCCTCCAATTCACAACTGGTATATGAATGGAAAGCGGGGAAACGCACTTGCCCTCGACTGTGATAGAGGTTCCTCAACTGCGCTAACAAGACTCGGCAGTGGGCACATTAAGTGCCTCTCGTTTTTTGAAGGAAGAAAGAAGTACGACTCCTGCACAAAGTGCGGTGTTCACGAGCCTTCGACACGGCACATTTTGGATTGTATGGGCCTCTCTAGGGAGGACCTCTATGCAACTCCTCTTCTTGTGCTGGACTTTTTAAGGGGCAACGGAATTCTAGATCTTGTCTGATTCCGTCAGACTTTGGAGGATAAGAATGAAGAAGAAGAAGTTAAGATTTATCATGTGTAAATTGCTTCTGTTTTGCATATTTGTCCTAAATGTGTTCGCTTCATGTAAAATGCATTAAATATTCAAAATGTGTTAAAGTTTTTAAGGTATTTAATTTATTTAATATATTTTAAATAGGGTGTCATAAAAATAACATGCCAATATTTTCAAAGGGTTGATCTACATATAATAAAAATTCTTAAAATTTTACTTTTCCTCTGTAATGAACTTTTAACATGCTCTTATATAATTATAATTCATTTTCATGCAGGAGTGATAGGAAGAACACATCATCGTGAATCAAAACCAAATTAACTAGGTTATTTGAAAATACCTTAGTTGTTGAAATATATTGGTTATTTAAATGTTGTTGTTGTCGTGTGCCAGCCAGGCTGGCAATATGGGGTGCGCTGCTCCACTTTTTCAACTGAACCATATTTGGTGTGGAGTCCGACTTCCTCAATACGCACATACCGTAGGTATCCGTTTATAGGGTAGTCAACCATTCACACACACACAAAGAAAGGACAAAGTCAAGAAAGAGAGAGAAAGTACATCCATGCCCAAGCCAGGATTTGAACCCAGATCCCACCCATCTGTAGTCAGGTATTCTAACCATTAGACAGGTTAGGCGGCTGGTTATTTAAATAAATTATTCAAATAATGTGAACTTTGTTGCATTTCTTGCGCGGATGAAGAGAGATAAAATGGATTCAGTCTTCCTAGTCAACAGTTCCACTGCTCAGTCAGCAAAGCAGCCATTTAACCCATTCTTTTTGGTTCCAAAAGAAACTTCATTCCTGACAACACAATGAACGTCCTGTTTCAAGATAATGTGTACATAGTTGTTGTTTCTTATGATACATACTTGACGAAGCCAAGCCTGCCCGTCTGGGACTGGGTGAATGAAGTCAGAAAGAGTATCTTCCGTATTTGAATAGAGCACCCTCATATGAAGGTGTAAATACGACTTTTGGCTAATAAATGGCAGCACCATCGGAGCCTTCCAATTTAGAGATTGAAACCAGAGAAGACCCAAAGCCTGGCTACAACCACCCACAGAGGTATTAATTGGGTACACAGTAATCTAATTAAACAATCTATATTTTCAGAATTCTATACTGTTCCATCCCAGATCTGTTGAATAATAAAATTAGGAGTTCACATTTATGAAAACCTCTGTCGTTAATACTTGTGGTAATTCAAAAATCACTTTTAACTGCATCACTCGGTCAAAATACTCCTAATTAAAAAATATAACTATAGAGAGAAGATAAATTTACGAATTTTGATAATACCTGTATAAGGCAACGCCAGATCATACATTTTGCACACCAGACAATATGCTTTGTAGGACATGAGGTGCTTCCTTGGCCATGTGCCTTCATAGGTCTTTTAACTATTCACCGTGCTAGGATATCTATTGCCACCTCCGAAATCATAAAGAGTGAAATTCTATATCTTAGAACACGATCAACACGACTTTTGCATCTACACCAAAACATTTTATTGCCTATGTAGTCCTCAATGGGGATTCTGTAACTTTCTTACCACTCTGTGTGCTCATTTTTTTATAAACGAATAATCATTTTCCAGGAGGACTTTTAACAGATAATGAGCCGTATTCACTTATCACAAAGGAGATAACCCCGAAAATTTCTAAGCACACACAACGTCAGACGTGGAAGCAGAAAACAGAAGCACAACATCCGTATCCCATTAACTTTGTTGTATAGGATCGAAACCGTGACCTTTCATTCTGTGAAGTGCTAGTTACTAACCTGGTAGAGTCCAAGTTTTACCAGCTTTATTAAACAATCGATATTACTAAGCACATATGCGTGCAGTATTATGCAGTTTCATTTAACTCATGGTTGAACTTTATGTATCATATGCCCATTAAAAATAGATTTTATTTTAGGCGTTGGGGAATTCAGCATATTCTAACTATCAAGTAACCTGTTGTCGTAATATAAAATTATCAAATACCCGTTATTGTTGTAGAAGATCTTCAAATACCCATTATCTTAATGGTTCTAAATATGCAAATCTTGACTGCGTAATAGTAATAATTCTTAATCTAACATTACTGATTAGATAACATTAAGTAGAACTTTCTTAATTGTGTAATGCGTCAAAAAGCAAACTGAATGAAATTTTGAAATTTGCAATTTTTAAATATTTCTATTTTCCGATCTAATCACAAATTATTATGATATTTTATGAAAACAAAATGCGTCTTAATTTATATTTATGTAGTATACTCCAGAAACTGCAGCACCACCGCTACTTTTCATTCAAATCAAGATCATCTAATATAATTTTTCCATATTAAAAAATTAATTCTCATCGTTTGAGGATTTTAGTGAATAATAAATGATGAAGAAGTATTAGAAGACTAAAAATAATTATAGAAATTCTTAAAGATGTGTGTAAAATTAAATTTTTTTACTTATTTATTAATTGTTGATATTTGATACTTCATTATAAAAATTACAAATTTATAATTCATATTGTAAATATGATATCTTTTCTCAGTTTATTAAAACATGGAATATATATATTGGTGTAATGTTTGTGTGTATTATCTTGTCATAATGAGTTTAAATTGTTGATTTCATAAAATACCTTCGTGTATGATATAAATGAAAAAATCATTTTAAGCATAGAGAATAATTTTTTTCAATGAATGCATTTAAAAGAAAAAATTAAAAGCGACTTTAACATTTTTCTTAAAATTAGAGTGTACCTCAAAAACAACATTTAATTCTCTAGGTGTATTTAAAGTCATCAAATAAGAGTCGGTAACTTATTTTTATATAATTTTGAAAACAATATACATTTATAATTATAATTATTTCTTTTATTTGGAATTACTAAAGTTTAATAAAATTTAAATTGTTTTGAATATTTTATGAGTTTTACTACAAAAATGAGGAAATGCACAAGCTTGAAAATTTTATCTGCCATATTGACGATTTCATAAAATGATTCTTCTTTTACTATTCGTCGTGAACTATAGATAATATTATCATATAATACAGATAATTACTAAACTAATAAATGTCATGAATTTACTCTCAATCTTCCATTTCTTCGACAAGCAACGGCAGCCACTAGAGCTGCACCCCGCCCACTTCCATCTTCTGATAGCATTAACTCAAATTTGTACGCAGGATTCGTTAGTTCCGATATTTTTTGTTCCATTTTCTTTTTGAAATACGGGTGATATCTGTAAACGGAACCATCTACACCAACAGTAGTGAATTCCCTTTGTAGTCTGTTTAAAATAGTTGCTATGCCAGCAGCCACCAAATAGGCAGACCTTGTGGATACGACCTGGCAAACATGACGCAGAATCTTGCAGTCATCTTCAGATTCTGAGTTAACGTCCATTTTCTTTAAAATATTTTTTGTGTCTTTCATTTCATGATCGTCTATCTCAACTAAGGAGACATACTTGCTTTTGAAAGTATATGGAGTCAAAAATTTTGCTGATAGGATCCCTTTACAAAATATTCCTTCATTTGCAAGATCTACCATGATTCGTCGTACAATCTCTCCCATGTACATTCCAGATATCATTTTTTCAAACAGTTGTTCTCCTTCATTTATAGAATTTTCATCGATTTCACGATCAAATTTAGAGCGCAGGAACTCTATGCAACCATTATCACCAAACGCACCCCATTCGCAATTAATAATCACCTGTCTTGGATCCTTAAAATCACCTGACCATTTCTCAACATTTTCTAACTGTTCCATGTAGCAAGCATTCGTGCCAGTTCCGATGATGACTCCAACCCGGCAGTATCGATTTAAATGTGCACAAGACATCAGTGTTCCTGTGGTGTCATTGACCACGGCTATGATGTCAATGTTGATGTCTCCTCTTCGACTGATGGCTTCACGGAGTAACTGGACAACATCTTTACCTTCCACACCAGGACATTTAAATCCCTTAGTCCAGCGGATTAGAACAGCAGATGACAAATCATATTGAATGCATGGAAAGCTAAACGTGAATCCAAGAGGCAAAACTTCATCAACTACGTTTTGATTCATCAAAAACTCTGCTAAGCAACCAGCAATATGATCGAATAAAGACGTCCCTGGACCTTGCATGGTAGACTCCGTTAACTCGTAAATTTCACTTTTCATTTTGCATTTTTTCCCATCTAACTCAATTAGTAGAACTCTAAATTTACTACCTCCCAAATCTAGTGCAAGAAATTTACCTCTCTCTGTTCCATCTGGAACATCACGAACAAAACTTGGAAGCATTTTCACGCTTGAAGAAGCATTTTTACTCAATCCTCTATTGAATTCTTGCATCAGAATTTCTGACACCTCTTGAAGTTTTTCAGTGGAAATGTCGAAATCACGTAGAATTTTATCAATCTTGTCCTGATAATTATTTACATTTTTTTCATCGGCCGGCATCGTTTGGCATTATTTGTTTTTCTACAAAATAATCTGCAACTGAAATTTTGTTAATAAAGTTGCTAAGAAAATATATGATAAAATTATTTTCTGAATAAAATTTTGAAAATTATTTTACAGAAAATCTGAAGTAATTAAAAGCTTGTTACTTCGAACTGTGCTTACTAATCCTTCATATTAATTATCGTAAACATAGAGCTGCGTTGTTTTTGCTTACAATTCTAAATTTCTTAAATGTCATTAATAATCATTATTTACCGCATACTGTACTCCAATTACAGGAGACAATTTAAACTGAAATTGGCGACGTTGACAAGCACGCCACTTGTTTTGAATTTCATTGACACTGGTTTTTGATAGATCATCAAATTGACGACATTAGTGTGACGTCATATCCACAACTGTTTCCAAACAAATACAATGTAAACATTTGTTTAGTATTATATTTAGGAGTGCCTTCTTGACAAACTTGGAGATTTTTGTTTTGCTATCGATTTTATTGGTGATTTTTGTTGGCACAGAACAATAAATTGTTCTGTTGCAACCAGAATACGATTGGATTTTGCCCAGCTTGGTGATTAACTGTGACTACAATTTGGCGAGAATCAAAGGTTAAGCAAACAAAAGGTTAAAAGTTTTAGCAAGCACGTTATCTTTAAATAATGAATATCAATTTCAAAAATAACAATTTAAAAATCTATCACCGAAGTCTATGGCAGTTTCAATGATAAATGGCGCTTAACAGCAAATGTTTGGAAACATTTGCTGGATATGACGTCACAACTAATGTCGTCTATTAGTACTTTAGTGAGTAAATAATTTAATGGTTAAAATGTGCTTTGGGTATCCTGCTTGGCACGTTTTCAAATACACTGTTGCTATGACGACGAAAATGAAATACATGTTTTTAACGATTTTCCCTTTTGCTATGGTAATGAAAGAAACAATGCTTTTTTTACGAATTGTATAACAAGAAATACACTGAAATATTAATAAAAAGTATGTTTTTATTAAAATTTCAGTTCATTAATAAAAATCTGTTTTTATTAGTTCTTCAAATTATCTCCTCCATAGGTTGCCATAAAAAGCTTATTAAGGATGAAAAACGTCTGGTTACCATGCTTGGCACGTTTATCGCCAAGTTGGTGAGGAAGGGGACCCAAACCGCAATTTAACCATTTGAAAAATAACGTTATTTTACAACAACTGACTTCCATGCAATATATAGGTACGGCGATAAAGTGTAGATTAGAGTACTCCTTGGTTCGAGAAAAATTTAGCAATAAATAAATATTTGAAATAAAACTTAATTTCTGGTAACTCTGGTATTTTTGACTTTTTAACTAATTTAGTTTTAGCATAGCTATTTTGTTATTAGCATTTTGGTATCTAACTTGGCATCAAAAAGTCAAGGGGTCCTTAAAGAAAACTTTACCCACGTATGCCTTTTTAACTCGTTATATCTTATATTTATTCAAAGCCTTCAACATTATAAACCAGAAAAGTAAAGTGGAGTAAAACTATATTTGAAAGTGCCCCCTTGGAAATTTGGTGAGAACCGTTAACGCCTCATTTAGCCACTGGTGACATTTCTGAAAATTGCGCCAAACCATGTTACGTACTCTAGAATTATACCATTGAAATCATTGGTGCTAGAACTGCTGAATGATTTGCACTTATATCGTAATACGAGAGCTTTGATAAATGAATTAATATAAAGTAATCGTATCAGATGTTTACCATAAAGATTAAAGAAAACAGTACGTTTACATATCGGCAAGAATTAAAAAAAAACAAATGTAATATACATTGATTTTGAAACGATCGCCAAAAAAAAAATCATCAAAAGCTATCATAATTATTTGCTCAATATAAGTTGATGCTGGTGAGAACAGAAATTAAGTTAAAATTCTCCATAATTTTTAATTGTTGACATTTAAATTCGAATTTTCGCCAATTGCATTTCAATTTTCATTCAAATGCATGCATTCAGTCAAATGTATGCCAATTCCAGATTGAATGCATTTTAAGAATAAAATTTCCTCTGGAATTCTCCATAATATTCTCACTTTCACTAACATCATCGTGATTTATCTACTTTTTATTCGGTATCAAATCAAAAATAAGAATTTCATTCATATAATGTTAGACAAGGTTAGAACTGAATTTTCAATGTAAAGGTTTCTTTTTTCATAAAAGCTACCTAATTATTTTATTTTATTTTAAGATTAAAATTAATAATTCTGCTTTATTTTCTGTATATTCTATTATTAGATTCATTAAATAATTATATTTTTATAGTGATTTCTTTTGTGTCAGAATCTTATCTTAACTTTGCTACCTGATATAAAATTCTAAATGTTGATCAAAGGCAAAAAATGTATTTTTCAGATTTCGTCTAGATTATATACTAAAACACATAATTTTATAATAAAATACAGTAAAATTTAAGAATTTGTGCTATTCTTAAAACATCTGTCTGACGAAGTTAGACAAGATTCATCAGGCCGCTGGCCTTAAGGAAGCCATTGACAAGAAGAGGGTTGAATATATTTCCTCTCTGGAAAGCCATAACATTCCAGAATGTGCTCAGCAGAAGCTTGCTGAGTTTGAGGTTTGCACTCGCTTTTAAATGGATATATTAAATAGAATTTTGATTAAGAACATTTACTTGGTTAAATTTAATTTCATTATTCTATAATTACTCTGTAACATTTCAGGCAATTCCTTTTTATATTCTTGTAGCATATTTTCTTAAATTTCTGCTGGCCACCCAAATTAAAGCACCCAGAAAGGCAAGACATATCACAACAAAATTTATTTTATAGATGACATGTTGACCAAGTATCAAATGATTAAATTTATCGACTTCTATGAAAACTGGTTCCTGCCAAAATCAGTAGCCAGAGTACCGCTGCCACAAGCCTCGGCATAGATTCAAAGAGACTTTGAATGTGTTCTTGGGATACAGCAGACAGTCTGCTAGCAGCTTTCACGTTACCAAAGTTGATCTGGTTTGGCAGATGGGGATATAATCTGGGTCAATCGTTGAACATGGATCACATGAAAAACATGGAAAACATGAAAAACATGGATCACATGTTTTCTATCGGCGAAAGATCCCGAGAGTGAGACAGCCCGGGAAACAATTCAAAGGCGATTGACAAAGAACCCTTGGACAATGCGTGCCACGTGTGGTCGAGCATTGTCCATTGGAATATGGCACTGAAGGTAAGAAGGAACAAGAAAGAAGTGGCTCTAACTTGGAGATGTAGTGCTGGCTTTTTAAAGTACCGGCAATGCGTACTAGAGAAGTGCGAGAGTGATATCCAATACCACCCCATTCCATAATTTCCCTGAAAGATGATCCCCAATCTTGGTAGGCCACTATCCTTCCTCTACCGAGCTCAGATACTCGATCAAAAAATGATTCTGTTTTCTACGAGGCATAATTGATCGTTTGTTTGAAAAAAAGCACAAGAAAAACACAACTGTTGAACTTGAAATCATCGAAATCTCCAAGTCTTAAATAGAGCATTGAAATGGACGTGTGATGTCCATTTGCGATGTAATTCTAATCATTTGCACATCTCACCGCTAATGCATGTTGTAAATTTCATGTTATTTGCATGCTTCTTCCAGGAAGTTGCATTTACGATGGTTAGCAGTGTATAATAATTTTCCATTTCTTTTTTCAGAAAATGTTGATACTGCTTTGTATTCTCATGCATCATTAGGGTTAGTGGCTTTAAAAAATCTCTTTCCTATTTTTTACATGGGTCCAAATCAACCCATTAGGTTTTCTAACCAAATTTCGATACCTTTAGTTTTGGCTTGACAAAAAAAAAAGTTCTAAAAGTCATCACCTTAACCGTAAATATCATTTAAAAACTCTCTCTCTCTCTTACTGATTGTTCCTTTTTGGTAATTTTAGAATTATTCTTTTATTATAACTGAGCTTCTCATTTTATGACAGTTTTTTTAAAATTTATTTATTACTCAGCATTATATGAAAGAATTAGTTTACTTTTCAAATTAACGCTATACTTAGCATTTTCGATAATATACTCGGGAAAAACCATTAATCTAATGCGAAGACTCTCATACGCAGAGGATGTATACTCACTTGTTTGCATGGTAATTTTGGTAGTTAAATCAAAGCTACTGAAATTTCTGGGCATTAGCTTTTCACTGTGTTGCACAACCCCTCTTGAATATTGTCAGATTATTGATAAAACTAATCATAAAGCAAATCTATGGTATTTAGAAAATTTAATTAATTTTATTCTATAGAAATTGTCTGTTGGAAATATATAAAAAGAAAAATTTCGGTACTGTTACTTTAAAGGTACATCATTTTTTTGCACCATATTGGCGCAATTATCGCTACACTATAATTTTTTGATACTGTTAATTTTTTTATATATTTTAACTACACAAAAATCAATTAAACACACAAAAATCATAATATATAACTTGAAATGATTGGCGTTGGTGAATTAAGTCAAATAATAAAACACCCAAAGCCATATAACTAACGAAAAAGTAACAAAATTTCAATAAGTATAAGAATTGCATATTTGGATTTGTGTGTTTACACAAAATTTACACAACAATCGCAAAGAATTCATTATAAAATCTATCCAAAGTAGAACCGAGTAATTTTGAATTCAGATCAAATCACGATATTAAATGTTTAAGCTGACGTCATTTTTTTCAAAAGTCTACTTCACTCCTGTTTCATAGCAAAAAAACTTGTCTACATAGCCTGCAGACTCATTTTCAAGTATCTTTTAGATCAGCTGTGGCCAAACTTTTTGAACTCACAAACCAATGAATCATAATTTATATCCCGAGTACCATTAATAGGATTTTTAAGTGTTAAATACAGGGTGATCTTTTTTAAAGTGACAGGTACTTAGAACGCCCTATACCACGATCCAATAGCCGAAATGGCACCAAACTTGGTATTTAGACTAATTATGACATGGGGAAAAGGATTCCGTGAAAACATTTTTAGTTTCAAAAATCACCACCAGGACCGGTGTGAGGAATTAGACTACATTCAATGTGAGCAATATTCTTATAAATAACAATAATAATACGTAATTTTTTCTGGTTCCAAATTCCCGAAGAGCTACGTATGCATTCATTGATTCATATAATGCAGCGTTACTAGTAAAGTACGTTCTCCGTAACGTGAGACGTATGGCCACTGGAGTTCGTCTACTTCAACTGAGATTATTTGTTGGAACTGTCTACTACTTGCTTCTATAGACCCTATTACTGGCGCTGTTATCACACGACATTTGCATTTTTCTTTGATACCCGTGTTTTATGCTAATTCTTGTTATTGTAAACTACAGTAGCACCACAAAATGAATTGACGCCGAATTTTGGAACTAAATTTTTTTTTTTTTTTTTTTTTTTTTTTTTTTTTTTTTTTTTACGGAATTCTTTTTCCCAAGTCTTAATTTGTTTAAATACCAAGTTTGGTGCCATTTCGGCTATTAGATCACGCTACAGGGCTCTCCAAACATTGTCACTTTAAAAAATATCATTCTATATATTTATAAAAAAATTTTTTTATCTAAGAATTCATAAAATGTACCTTGTTAATAGAATGAAATTATGAATTGCAACCAAATTATGAAAGCTTTATTAATAAACCATAATAAAATAAACAAAAACTTCAAAAACAAAACTATCAATAAGTGGATTAAGTCAAACTTTTAGCATTATACATTCCTAGTGAGATGGATGTTCCTGCATACTTGAAATAAGATAATAGATATTTGGATTCAATTCTGTACTGCAAGATGGAAAATTGCATTTATTTCAAGCTGAGATCAGTGCGCTTATTTTGATGGCTGAGTCAGATAGAAAAGCCTTTTCACATAAATAAGTTTTCACTTTTATGGAAAGCCAAAACTAAGATCTTGATCTGATAAGGATGAATGAAATTTAAATTTGAGAGCTTTGTCGGACGATGAAGCTTTCTTTTAGATGCATGCTTCAATTATTATTCTGAATTTTCAAAAGGTTCTATTATCCATATATTACCATATCTGGGATTTTCATTTTTTGAGTTACAATGAGGAAAAGATTCAGTAAGTGGTTTTTTTTTATCAAGGGTTACTTCTTGTTGGTCAACATCATTATCCTCCATTTTATTCATCAAAATTAAAAAATATTTGCAGACCGTCTTCAATCAACCTCATTTGCAACAGTAATATTTCTGTAGGCCAACCTTTAAATGTTATAAATATTGATGTATGTATAAAAATGCTATAATATAAAATTGATATACACTACTGGCCATTAAATTGATATACACTACTGGGGGTGTTAGGAGCCAGGCTTTGGATCTTTCTTGGTTTCTTCTCTCTAAATTGGAAAGCTCAGATGATGCTGAGATCTATGAGCCAAAGTCGTACACACACCCTCGTATGAGGAGTGCTTTGTTCGAAAACTGAAGACGCTCTGTCTGAATTCATTCGCCCTGTCTCTGACGGGCGGGCTTGTCTTCGCCGAGTGTCATAGGTAACAACAACATAATTAGACAGATAGATAGAGATAGATAAATTGAATTAATAGTAGGAATTGAAAAAAAACTGAGTCGAAGTTAATTATGCTTGGTTGTCGTTATAGAATTTTACGGGAATTTTCGTTGATTTACTTTACATCTTTATTTGCATTTGATTACTTTAAAAATAATGCATATGCCTCTTTCTAATATCAGGTAAAGTAACATATTTTTTTTAAAGTTTAAAATAAACTATAAATATTATAGAATGTAAAAAATAGTCTATTTTTTGTACAAAGACTATTTTTATATATTTAAAGTGTATTCACTTAAGCTCACTTAGATCAAGCTTAGTTCTACATATTTTATTCTCCGGTTTCACAATAAGTGGTGATATTAATGACTATTTAAAACAAAAATTACATTGAGAGTTAATTAATCCAGTAATGACGAAGCAAGCATAACTCTGACAAATTTGTTTTTGCCTTTCATTGTTTGGTACCAATCTTACACTTCTTAACAAAACAGGCGCTTCTTATATGTTTTCATCATCCAAAACAGTTAATTTGGTTAATATCTGCATAATAAGGCAAAAGTAACTGCACTCTACGTGAGATTATCTTTACCTGCAAATATTAATAAGACAAAACAAATAAAAAACACTTTCGGAAATCGAGACATTTGTTGATTGAGACATTTGGAAATCGAGACATTGGGAAATATTAAAAGTGGACTTGAATGACTTTTTTTAAATAAATAAAAGATAGGCAAATCTGCTAAATGTTCTTAGAATGTTAGACACAAATTGTAAAAAAAACTGGAATTCTCTTAAAACTGTTTTCTAGTTCTACTGTTACTTTTTCCAAGTTCAAGTGTGCATTCTCTTTCTAAGTTTCGTTTTCATTACGCAAGTACCTACGCCTACTCCCTTACCAATTTCTACAACAAGCTAAGTAATTCTTGGTTTTAAGTCATTGGCTATGAGGGGTACAGTGACCGCGTTTGTCATTAGAACTCTAATATCTGAACTTATTTTTTTACGGGACATAATACTACCTTCATTTGTTGCTGATAATTGTGGAAGTCCGATTGGTAAAAGAATTGTTCTGTCTTCTCCAAATTAGAAGCACCGAGATAAGAGAATCTATCCCCATTAAATATTCATTGGGATTAGTGACCCTCCTTTTGAGCATTTAGATGTGGGAAAGACGGTTCCAGCTCAAGGATTCACCACGTCACTAGACCATGGCTCAGAACTGTGAGGTGAATGATAATGAAGGAATCTAATACAATAATCAATTAATATAAATCCAAAGTTCCTCCTCCTTACACAAGCAGTATATTTTGACGTATATTTTTCCTAATATAAACATTTTTTGTTATTTATGTAATAAAGTTAAATTATATAGTAGAAATGTAAAATTAGTCACAATTTTAAATGCATATAGCATTCTTTTTCTGTAATTGGTTGTTTTCTGGAAAATATTAGTGAAACTGTAACAAAATGGTAAATACACTACAGAAAATTTTAACGCGTTGGGCAAAAGATCTATGTGACAATGTCCATTGAAATAACACAAAATCTACGAAAAATATAACACTACTGGCCATTAAAATTGCTACACCAAGAAGGCGACTTGCTACAGATGTGAAATTTATACGAAAGGAAGAAGGTGCTGTGATATGCAAATGATTAGCTTTTCAGCACATTCAGACAAAGCAGGCGCCAGTAGTGACACCTACATTGTGTTTAAATGAGGAAATTGTTCAGCCGGTTCCTCATACACAAATTGAATTTGAACGTTATTGCCTGGTGAAAAGTTGTTGTGATGCCTCGTGTAAGAAGGAGAAATGCGTACCAGCACGTTTCTAACTTTAATAAAGGTTGAATTGTAGCGTACCGGAATTGCGGTTTATCTTATCGCAGTATTGCTGCTCGCGTTGGTCGAGATCCAATGACTATTAGCAGAATATTTAATCGATGGGTTCAGGACGGTAATACGGAACGCCATGCAGGATCTAAACGGCCACCTATCACTAGCAGCCGAGAAGACAGGCATATTATCCGCATGGCCGTAATGTATCGTGCAACCACGTCACGAGCCGTGAGTCAAGAAACGGGGTCGTTTGGAAGACAACAAGTGTCTGCACGAACAGTTCGACGACGTTTACAGCAGCATGGACTCTCAGCTCGGCGACCATGACTGCGGCTTCCCTTTACGCTGCGTCATAGACAAGAGCGCCTTCAATGGTGTGATCAACGACGAACCTGGGCGCACGAATGGCGAGACGTCATCTTTTCAGATGAATCCAGGTTCTGTGTACAGCATCATGATGGTCGCATCCGTGTTTGGCGGCATCGTGGTGATCGCACACTGGCAGCGTGCATTCGTCATCGTCATACTGGCCCATCACTTGCATGATGGTATGGGGTGTCATTGGATACACGTCTCGGTCACCTCTTGTTCGCACTGACGGTGCTTTGAACAGTGCACGTTACATTTCTGGTGTGTTACGACCCGTGGCTCTACCCTTTATTCGAGCCCTGCGAAACCCTACGTTTCAGCAGGATAATGCCCGACCGCATGTTGCCGGTATTGTACGGACCTTCCTTGAAATTTTAATGGCCAGTATTGTATAAAAAAATAAAAACATTTAAATCATCCTTGCCGATTTAAACTAACCATGAAGTGGATGCTGTGATTTATTTATTGCTTGCATAAACAATCAAATAATAATATTTAATGTGCTTTACATACTACATTACATTTATTTTTACTTAATGATTAAAAATGGTTTATTTTTTAATAGCGCTATCGAGACAATATCTCCAATAATATGTAGAATAACCTATCCCACTAAGATATTGCCAACATTTTCTTTCCAACTGCTCACTGAAGAGCTCATCCCACTGACAAATTGACTTGTTTTTGATGGGTGGACAAGATTGTATATTCAACATTATGGGTGAAAACGATTATTTGTTTCACTCACAGTCCAATTATAAGTAAAATAAAGTGGCGTACACATGATCTCAACTCATGATAATGTGGTTGTAACGAAAGAAACAACCACATTATGGCTGATACACAAAATATGCTTAAAAATATATTGCAGCATAATTATTTTATGAACTTTTCCTGAACATTCCCTTTAAAAATACCTTCAAATGAATATATTATTCATATATATATTCATATTTTTTCTTCCTTTTGTAGATAATAGCACTTAAAACTAAAGTTTGATACAAATATTTTCCGTAATATTTGAGATATCATCTTAACGATTTGGAGATTTTGTGAAAAAGTTTTCAGAAAATCATTTTAATAGTGATAAGTTTCTCTTCTGACAGCAACCATGTTGCCATTTCTTTCCAAAAATATATACCAAATAAGGACCTCATACTTATGGCTATCAATTATAGGCTTGCCAGATATTTGTAATATTCTTCCGGGACTTACCGTAACGCATCCCAGCGTAAGTGGTATTCAAGGTTTAGGCCTAAGTAGGCAAAATTTAAGCTGGCTACGCCTGCTAGTTTATTCTCAGTGTTATGAATTGATGATTACTACTGTAACATCTCCCAGCGTAACTGATATTCACGATATAGCCCTAGGCAGGATCTTAAAGTGTTTTACACGGTAGTTTATACTCAGTGCTATAAATAGAGGGTTACTACAGTAACACCTCCCAGCGTAACTGATACTTAAGGTATAGCTCTAGGCAGTCTTTCGGAGTGTTTTACAGGCAGTTTACACTAAGTGCTATGAATAGATGGTTACTACTGTAACACCTCCCAGCGTAACTGGTATTCACGATATAGCCCTAGGCAGGATCTTAGAGTGTTTTACACGGTAGTTTATTCTCAGTGCTATGAATAGAGGGTTACTACAGTAACACCTCCCAGCGTAACTGGTACTTAAGGTATAGCTCTAGGCAGTCCTTCGGAGTATTTTACAGGCAGTTTATACTCAGTGCTATGAATAGATGGTTACTACTGTATCACCTCCCAGCGTAACTGGTATTCACGATATAGCTCTAGGCAGGATTTTAGAGTGTTTTAGAGAGTAGTTTATTCTCAATGCTATGAACAGATGGTTAATTGTTACGAACTTGAAGCAAGACTAATAATAAATGACACAAGCATATAAATTTAAGCATTTTATTTCTTACATATTACTATTTGTAAGTTTATTAAGTAAGAAGAAACAAGCTTGGAAGAAGAAAAGAAAATTTAAAGAATATTTTGTACTTTTCATTAAATAAGCCCTTTTTTGAAAGATTTTTTTTTTATGTTGCTGTAAATCTTCGCAAGCTAATCCATTATTAATACATGCCATCGATATTTTAATTGCTGATTATTTAATCCAACCCTTATTATCAGTCCATGCGTTGTTGATCAAGAAAAATACTCCCTCCATTGGTGCTGATGTCCCAGGTAAGCAAAAATCACTCGATGGTCTTGATAGGGTTATGGACTACTATGAGATTATCCTCGAACTGACCAAACCATCTGAGCCATTTTTCTTCACCTGAAATAATCGCATCCATGTTAATCTCTTTTTGCTTTCGCTTTCCCCAATTTGGTAGCAAGTACACCTTAGCAAGCCCAATGTAGTCAAAACAGCAGACATTGCTTATTTTCATATAGAACTCATCAAGAGGACTGCTATTAATATTTATAACAAAAGTTTTAGAGTTTTCCCAATTAACAGATTTTTTTTTTTTTTTTTTTATTGTCAGATTGAACATAAAAACGGTTAAGCTTTTCCAAAACTATTCTCCCACTTACACAAATATTTGACGCATCTTTCATAAAAACCATCCAATTCTTCTTCCACGCTGTTACGAACTTGATCATCTAGAGTCGTGTGTAAATGTTCTCTTTGCTCTTCGATAATTTTCATACATTTCAGAAATGAATGTCAATCTTATTACCATTCACAGTTAATTACTTTTAGAATGTTTTGGTCAGTATTAAAATGAAATTTAACTTTTCGGCAAAAGTTAAATTTCATTTTAAAACTGTATGTATGTGAAGTAAACCGGCCGGTTTTGTTTAAAAACTGAGACAATATATGTCAAACAGGAACATTTTGCATGGATAATCAATCAGCACATTATAGAAAAACATGAATTCAAAGTGGTAAAAAAATCCATTTCCCTTTTCTGTTAACACATCCGGTTTGAAAATGCAACTTCCTTTTCCAAAAGACAATTTATTTTAAAATTCCTGTAACTTAATTTCTGTTTGGCATACAGTAAAACGAAGGATTGTTTTGGATATTTGGAAAATCTGAATATAATATTAAAAAAATAATAATAATAAATTGACATTGGTAGTAGAAAATCAGCTTTTTAACGTAGGCGGATATTTAAGTCTTATATACGGAGAAAATGTCTACATAAATTTTGTGTGTATATGCAAAACAAGAATCCAAATTAAGATGAAATCTTTAATAAAAGTTAATTTTCTCATGATTTATAATGTTTTAGAATAACAATTTAAAATGTGAAAAGAAAAAAAAAATATTGAAATCAGATGTTGAAAGCGCCTTTTATTGTATAGTTTTCATTATATGTTTTTGAAAAAGAATGCGAAAAAAACATGCTTATGTACTTTTTACTAAGAAAACAATTAACATGAAAGAAAATCCTTACTTTCTAAGCTACTTCTTTTTTTCTTTTTTTCAAATAATAGAAAATTGTAGAGAAAGAAAAACAAATCTAAAATATACCTAAAATTAAGAACATGTTATTTTAAAAAAAAATCTAAATCTTAGGATTGTAACTTTAACATATAAAATATATGTAAAATTAAAATAACATAAAATTCGAATAAATGCAAAAAGCATTGAAAATATGGAAAAAAAAGAAAAGTGTATTCTTTACTTGCACAATAGATGGCGCTATAGATAAACAAAATTCGCCAGAATTTGAAACGCTCTTCAGAAACTTTTCTTACGTCATTTTTAACTCTTTAAAACCCGCCTACATTTCGGGGTCACGTGAACAACCGACCTTGTTGCGCGCTTTCGAGAGATAAAATGAAATAGAAAAAGAAAACTAAAAAGCGGCTCTCTCAGTTTCGTTGTTATGGTTGGGCGTGTTCCGGGTGCTCTGTTGCTTGGAGCCAGCAGGTTTGGCGAGTTTCTCTCGAAATTGGGCTACTAAAAAAGATTTTTTTTTTTTATTTCTGGATTCTGATTCTTTACCGTTCGCAGTGTTTGTTTACTAATTTTCAGTTCTGTAGGAAGTGAAGACGTCATCCGGCGCGCTCTTTTCTCCGTGAATCACGCTGTTTTGTTAATTGCGATTTTTGCAAATCGTTTTGTATGCGTTAACTTTTAGTATGCCATCCATATTTGTCACACTTGTTGGGGGTTCCCCATGGGGTTTTCGAATCCAAGGTGGTCGAGGCACAGGTCAACCTCTTCGATTATCAAAGGTAATAAAAAATTTTAATGTTGCATTAGTATAAAATATTTTTTTGTAATTTTATTTGTAAATATCATTATTATTTATGTGCATAAGAACTAAATTAATTTATTGTCGAACTAAACTAATTTGTGCATTATTAATTTGTGAATTATTGTAAAATTCACAAACTAATGTTTAATATTCACTTTCATTTATATTATTAATATTAATTATTTATTTCATATAATTAAATGTAATATTTCCTACCATTAATTATTTATTTCATATGAATAAATTTATTAAAATAAAATTATTTTATATTAATAAAGTTGGCTTTAGGGTTTTAAATATATAAAACAGTACTATATGTATGTATGACTTAGAAACAAAAGGGCTAGTAAATTGATTAATTTTTAATGTATTATAAGTCATATATTCAAATATATATTTATTTAATTTGAATGTAGTAATTTATAAAAACTATATATATATATATGATTAAAATTATTTAAAAAGATACATTTAATTAGACGTGAAGATTATGTGTTAAATATTGAAGGTATATTGGTCACATGCTATTTAGTTCATTTGTAACTACCATATTATAGCATATAATGTAATACGAAACTGGCTATTTATTATTAGTTTCATCATTTGGTCATTCTTTGCACTTTATACATGTAATAGTATTTATTAAATTTGCTCATTTTTTTAAGATTTATTTTTCAAAAATATAATGGATTCTAAATATTATCTTGTTTCTTATCAAATTAATTGTTATATAAATAATATTTAATAATAATTTAAGCAAGATTTATGTATATATATATATATATATATATATATATATTTATTTATATCAAGCATATTAAAGATTAGTTATTAACGTTCTGTATGAGTGACTTCCTACCTATTATCCAAGAATCCTTGAGGAA